>VDFB02141684.1:0-27890 GCA_007258455.2 Sequoia sempervirens
GGTAAGGAGATTCTACTTTTGGAAAAAGATGCAAGTGGATGTTAGGAAGTTTGTGGAAAATTGTGCAATCTGCCAAATAGCCAAGGGTTTTAGTTCTAATGCAAGACTTTATCAGCCCTTACCAATACCTAATAGACCATGGGAGAGCCTCTTGTGTTAGATTTTCCAAAAACTCATAGGGGTTATGACAATTTGTTTGTTGTTGTTGATAGATTTAGTAAAATGGCTCACTTTATTCCATACAAGTGCACAAATTATGCTTCTCATATTGCAAGGTTATTTTTCAAAGAAATAGTTAGAATTCATGGTCTCCCATTGACAATTGTATCAAACAAGGTTTCAAAGTTCATAAGTCACTTTTTGAGGACCCTTTAGAGGAAGCTTGGAACAAATTTGACCTTTAGTATTGTCTATCATCCACAAATGGATCATGGGAAGATTGAAGTTGTCAATAGATCACTTGGAAATTTTCTTAGATACCTCACAAACGAACATGGACAACAGTGGGATTTGGTTCTTCCACAAGTTGAATATGCCTCCAATGATTCAATCAATAGAAGTATTGGGAAAATCCTATTTGAAGTGGTATATGGTTTGAAACCTAGAGGTGTGTTTGAGCTTAGAGAATTGAAAGGATGGAGAAGAGAAGTTCTGAGGGAGAAGAATTTGTAGAGGCTATGAGGGAGATACACCAGCAAGTTAGAGAAAATCTACATAAAAGTGTTGAAAAGTACAAGAAGCATGCAGATTTGAAAAGAAGGGATGTTCAATTCAGGGTGGGAGACTTAGTCCTTGCACATTTGAAGAAGGAAAGGTTGCCAAATGGAAAGTACACAAAGTTGTTGATGAAAAAAATTTGGGCCATGTAGAGTGGTGCATAAGTTTGGAGCCAATTCCTATGAGATAGAACTCCCTCCTAGAGTTGTTATCTCTCCAATATATAATGTAGATGTAGGTTCAGGTGTTGATGTAGATTTTGTTGGTGAAGATTGGGTCAAAGATCTACCACCTGGGTATGTGCAGGATCATGATGGGCCAAAAAGTGGCAATATGATGGGTATTTGTAGGGTATGTGGCTGACAACTTTTTTTTTACCCAAAATTGATGAAATGGAAAGGGTTTTTAAAACAGATTCTTATCTTTCCATTGATATAAATTATGCTTTAATTTGAAATTAATAAATAATTATTATTCATTTTCTATTTGAATTATGACTAAAGTCCTGATTGATAGGCTGATTGAAAAACATCTATAGATTTCAAATAGTATCACATTTTTGGAATCCAAAACATGCATCACATTCTATACTTCACATACTATAGGATTAAAAAAAGAAAATTAAATTTCGAGAAGGTTTGACCAAGTTAGGTGAATTGAACTATCACAGTTTAATATTTTTTAAAGTTTAGCAATAAAAAAATTCATAATTAATTATTTACTTGGAAAAAATTACAAAAATAATGCATCACACAGACATGAGTCACTCTACTTATGTCTAAAATATTGTAAAATATATTATCATTTTATTGTGGTTAGGGTGGTTAGGCAGAACACCTACTTCTTATTTTTCCCTGAAATTTAAGTACTACTGCATTGAAATTTCAAATTTTCATGAAATAGATTTAAAATAAATAAATAAACCTAGTAGTTTAGAAACTACATTCAATTTTCTACAGATTCTATTCTTACATATTTTTGAAATAACATAGATAACTTATTCAAATTTTTACGTCAAGTTGCCTAACTCTATTTTTTCTGATTTTTTGCACTTAAGGGCTTGATTTTTCCATGATGATCCTGCACATACCCACCTACTGAGCCATTGAAGCTTGAAACCATTGTGGAAACTAAGGAGGTGAAGAGAACAAGGCACAAAGTCTATAATGAATATCTTATGAAGTGGCAAGGCCTACCTCATGAAGATGAAAAATGGATGACAAAAGAGGATATTAAAAAGCATGGAACTACTATTCAAGAGATGATCTTAGGTGGAACCTAAGATTCTTTTCTCTTCGGGTGTATGGTGTAGGAGCACCATGTTAATTTTGGTTAATTGATGTAAATAGGTGTCTTAGGTTGAGTTTGATGTGTTAATCACATGTTTTGATGTAATACTTGGTCTAGCTGAGACCATTTTTGATGTGTTCAAATCATATAGGGTCATTTAGTTGAGTTTTGTCAATTTTAGTAAAATGTTGTGCAAATTTTGCTTGTGAAACTTTGCAATTTTTGTCATTTTGAGAAGGTGGACAGTCATTTATTTGAAAATTAGTTGAAGACTGTTGGTTTCTATTGGAGCAAGTTTAAAAGGTAGGTCACAAACTTTGAGGTAATTTTTTGAAGTTGATTTCAAATGGTGAAAAATAAAAATAAAGAAGCTCTATTTTTTGTTAACTTTTTGAGTTTTTTGTGGTTTCTATAAATAGTACGACTTCGTACAGTTGATTTATGATCTAAAACACATGCGAAGAGTTAATACAATGAATCTACAGTAATTTGGCTCTAGTTGTATTGAATTTCATTGAGATTGAAGGTAGTTAGAGGAGTCTTTATGTAAACTGCCTGTAAACCATAGGTTTAAGGGTTTGAAACCTAAAATAATGTTTTGCAACCCATTCCACCATTGAAATTTGGCCAAACTCAGTGGAATGGAGGGGTTTAGTATTTTTTGGGTATGTGCAGGATCATGATGGGCCAAAAAGTGGCGATATGAATGGTATGTGGCTGACAACGTTTTTTACCCAAAATTGATGAAACAAAAAGGGCTTTTAGAGAAGATTCTCAACTTTTCACCAATATAAGTTATGCTTTACTTTGAATTTAATAAATAATTATTATTCATTTTCTATTTGAATTACAACTAAAGTCCTGATTGATAGGTTGATTGAAAAACATCTATAGCTTCCAAACGGTATCACATTTTTTGAATCCAAAATGTGTCACATTCTATGCTTCACATACTATAGGATTAAAATTTAAATGAATTTCATGAAGTTTTGACCAAGTTAAGGTGGTCAGACATACAAGTTTTTATTATTTTTAAAAGTTGTAATAAAAATTTCATAATTAATTATTTACTTGGAAAAAAATTACAAAAAGATATGCATCACATCAGGACTTGAGTCCTCTACTTATATCTAAAATATTATAAAAAAATATTATCATTTTATTCTAGTTAGGGTGGCCAGACAAATACCTACTTATTTTTTCCCTGAAATTTAAGTACTAAAGCATTGAAATTTCAAATTTTCACCAAATGGGGTTTTTTTAAAAAATAAACCTATTAGTTTAGAAACTACATTCAATTTTCTATATATTCTATTCTTACATATATTTCAAATAATATAGATAACTTATTCAAATTTTTACGTCAAGTTGCCTCACTCTGATTTTTTTGAATTTTTTGCCACTTAAGGGCCTATTTTTTCTATGATGATCTTACACATACTCTTAAATTTATATATATTTTTGTTGGTTAAAGAAGGAGATGGATTTTGTGGAAGATTTGAGCAAGCCTAGCCTTACATCCTCATGTGTTAGGCTTAGGTAGGCTAGATATTTTGCAAGAAAAAAAAAATCTAATGAGTTGTGGTGATGTAAACTACATATTGGGACCATATATTATGTGATAGGACTTCTAGAGTGGAAAATTGATATTTGGTGTTTGAATTTCATACACTTGATTTGGAAAAGTGGTCTTATTTAGCATAGGAGTAGCGTAGTAGACTTGAATTGAAGGAATTGTTCCAAAATAACCCTAGTCCCTATATGGATATGTTGAAAAGAGGCCTAATGGGTATCTAGAATGGTAGTTGAGAAGTGGGTTTGAGGCCTTCTCTAAAAGATATGCCTGAGAAACTAGGTTTGGAGACCTATAAGGAGAAATGAAAGGTTGTTTATGAATTCACCATAGTTAGGGTTTGACAACTTGGAAAGTTGTTTATTATGATTGTGTGGAAAGACTCAAGCCTACTCTGCATTAGAGCTCCACATATACCCTCAATGCACCTCACACAAGGTTGTTTATGCTTCTTCAGAATCGAGACATTGTAGCAGGCTATTGTCTAGGGCACTTCTATAAAGGGTGTCACTGATGATGGCGTATTTGGAGGCTTTACAAATGAACATCTTGCGTTGATTGGTGGAAATGTCAAGGGGAAGGATGTGGTCATGGAGGTAGTCGTATGTCTTGGTGCCATGAGGAATTGGGACCCACAAGTTCAAAATCATCTCATATATTGGGATGTCAAAGGAAGGGATCAATAGCTATTCTACCAGAAACTCAAATTGAGGCACATTGTTTGGTATGTCCAAGAGGGAGCCAATTGTATCCATAGGATCTACTACTTTATTTTGAGCATGGGGCACCTAATGAAAAAGGATTATGTCAAAACACTATCTAAAGTTGTCTACCATTCACTTATAGGGCATGAGATTTTTTCCCTTGGTGTCGTAGTCATCGTGTACTTGTCTGATTACTAGTTGAGAATCACCATATAATTGCAAATGCTTGATCTTCCATTTGATTTCCATCTGATGTCCTACAAGAAGGGATTCATATTCAACTATGTTGTTTGTACATGGAAAGACAATTCTCAATGACTTGGGAATAGTATCAGCTTGAGAGGTGACAAACAGTATGCAAGTAATTCCCCAAATTCTAATGTTGTTGTCGAAATATATAAGATAAGAGGTCTTCCATCAATGGGAAACATTAATACTAGTGGTGTTAGTAGATAATCCTTGATTTGTTGAAAAGCTTCCTGACACTTTTATGTCCATATAAATGGTACCCCCTTTTTGAGTGGGTGTTGAAAAGGATGACTCTTGTCAACCAACTATGCTATGAATCATCTAATGGATTGAAGTCATCCTTGAAGTGTTCAAATTTGACTTATATTGGCTAGTGGAGGCATATCCATTATTGCTTTGAATTTCACTGGATCTACTTCAATGCCTCATTTGGAAACCATATAACCCAAAAAATTTCCTGATGCAACTCCAAGCACACACTTTTTAGGATTCAATCTGACTTTGTATTCTTCCAATCTCTTGACAATCTTGTCTAAAACTTTCAAGTGGTCACCTCAAGTCAATGATTTGGCTAGCAGGTCCTCTACATAATCTTCCATCAAAGTATGCATCATGCCATGAAGGATTATTGTTATAGCTCACTAATATGTTGCTCTTGCATTCTTGAGTCCAAAGGGCATGACATTCCAACAATAAGTTCCCCATGGACAAGTGAAATATGTCTTATGTTGGTCTTTAGGTGCAATTCTAATTTGATTATATTCTGAGAAGCCATCCATGAGGGACAAAATCTTGTATCCAGTCGTCAAGTCGATGATTATGTCAATGTTTGGTAAAGGAAAGTCATCCTTAGGATATTCCTTGTTTAAATCTCAAAATTTTATACAAATGCATATGCCACTTGTTGGTTTTCTCATTGGCACAAGGTTGGAAATCCACTTTGCATAATCAATTGATATGATGAAGCCAACATCTAGTAGTTTCTTTAGTTCAACTTTTACCAATAAAGCAATTTGTGGATGCATTTTTTGGAGTTTTTGCTTGACTGGTTTAGCATCTGGATGTAAAGGAAAATGATGTAGTATCAAGTTAGGATCTAATCTAGGCATGTCGGCGTATGAACAAAAAAATTTGATCTATCTCTCTTCAAAGAAAGATTGAAATTCCAGCTATTCTGATTATGTTAATGATGCAATAAAGTGAATTATTCTAGGTTTGTCTTTTGTGCCAATGTTGATTTTCATGGATTTCTCAATTAGCATTGGTGACCTGTCTTGGGTAATGGGGAGAATTTCCAACCCTCCATCCTTGGGTACCTCAGAGAGGTTTTCACCCTCAGATACATCCTTTATTTTTACTTTTTCATGGTCTAAAGGAATCTTTCGGTTTTCACCTAGAGATTTGTCTTTTTTACTTTTTTCACTTTTTATTTTTTGTTTTTACTTTTGTGACTAGAGGGGTAAAAAAACTCCCCAAAGTATGCCATGAAATAAAAATAAATGGTAAACCCATCTATATGATCACCACTAGGGATTCCTTCGAACAGTCCCACGAACTCAACAATTGTATTCTCAAATGTGTCCAAGACAAGAGGTCCTTATGGGTCCCAATCAATGAGCTAGGGATAAACTAAGGGCATGCCATCATTATAAATGTCAAGGTTCAAGGAAAACAAGGTAAGGACAAAATAATTGACATGATTCCAAAAGGTTTTTACCCATTCTTCTCTTTTCCTAGGAATAGGTTGGTTGGGATTTGACATATTCTGTGGTGAGCAGACTTTAAAGGTTTTCCCTTGAATTATTCTTTAGAGGTAGGTTCATTGGGCTCTCTAAATGTTTCCTTAAGTTCATAGTCACTGGATGATTTATGAAAGCCCCATTCGTATTCATTTGAATCAGTCTTTATGTAATCATCGTTAAGTGTGTCGGGTGGTTGAGAGGTGTTAGATAAGGTAGATGTCTTGATAACTTTAGAAGCATTTACTTCATCTTGTAAAGGTGTTGGGATACTAGAAGAACCAATCTTAATTAGTTTGAACCCTAGCCCTAGGCCTTTTGGTCATTTGGATACAAATAAAGGTTTAGTCATCCCATTTTTGTTTAATCCAAGTCCATTTTTTCTGTCATATCTATTGTCTTGCATTATTCTGAATACTTTTCCATATTGTTTCATTGGTATTTGAGTGGCTGGAAGAGCTTCTTCATTACCTTCTTCTTTATAAAGCTAGGAGGTCACATCCTCTTTGTTAATTACTTCTTTACTTAGTTCCCCCCATTTGGTGAAAGTGGTTGAGGGAGGCAAGTGAGTAGTGACCTTGGATTTCCTTTTATGTACTTCCAATTTTCCATATGACTTAGGAGTAGTGAGGTTACTTATGTAGTAGGACATCTTCATGTGGTATTCTCCACAACCATTATCTTGGACCTCAACCTTAGGATTGAGATATGAAGATTTGAAGGTGGATGCTTTCGATAGAGTAGAAGGGTCAGTGTAACGAGATGAGGTGGATGATGAGGCCTCTTGGTTGATAGGAACTTGCTGATGAGGTACCCCACATAGGTTGGTGTAATATTGGAATGGATCAAGATCACAAGCTATTGTGATTTTAGTGTCATTATATGGGAATTTGAGGCATTGATGATATGTGGATGGGATAGCCTTCATGGCATGAATCCATGGTTTTCCTAGGAGAAGGTTGTAAGGGAGGTTGAGGTCCAAGACTTGAAAAGTGGTATCCATGACTGTAGGACCAACTCTAATAGGTAATGTTATGACTCCTTTAGATGATCACTATTTATTGTCATATGCCTTGATGACAATTCTCTTAGCGATGTATACACATGCTTCCAAGAAACCCAACATCTTAACCAATTTTAAGGTACAAATGTTCAACCCTACTCCACTGTCTACTAGGACTCGTCTAACTTTGGTTGTGTGGATAAGGACTTCAAGGTGTAACGATTCATTATGGTTTGCATTTTCGGTTGAATAGTATTGTTTAGAAAATGTGGTATGATGGGAATTTGTCAAATAGCCTACCATCTCCTCAAAATGATTAACTTCAAGTTTGATGGAGATGGTTGTGTTTTGCAAAAAAAATTCAAGGATGGCTCAGTGATTGGGTCAAATACACAAAAATTCTAAGATAGAAATTTGTGCAGGGGTCCTTCCCAATTGTTCAAGCAAGTTGTATTGAGGCTTGGAAGGTTGTTGTTGCTACTGTGGTGGAGAACCTTTAATATTTACCTTAGTTTAGTGAGTGTTGACAACACATTTGGGAGATTTCTTAATGGTGATAGTGTTGACATATTTATTAGCAACTTGAATGTGATTTAAATGGTAGTGGTATGGTTATAGTCATATTTGACATTAGCATAATTGGCTGAATTGTTATTTGGTCTTATTGCTTGAACTGGAGGCCTTTCCTTTTCCATGGTCATACATAAAGGATCAATAAACACTTTATGGTCACTATTTGATGATTTTTGTTGTCCATTGAGTTAAATGGTGCCATTTTCCACAAGGTCTTGTATGATGTTCTTTAGTTGTTGGAATTGTGTAGTGGAATGTCCCTTACCTTGATGGTAGTCACAAAAGGTGTTATCATCCCACCAAGATGGTTTAAACTATCTAGGATCATATTATTTTTAGTTTGTAAGTTTTATGATGTTATGTTGCAGGAATTATTTAAGAACTGACTCAATTGACTCCCCTAAAGGAGTGTATTGGAATTTTGTTGGGTGTTTTGGACTACATTGGTAGTTTGGTCAGACGTTCTTGGTGCATTGTTGGATGTGTTAGAACCCCTAAGTGTGATGGTAGGGCATGTATATACAGTCTTAGTATCAAAAATTCCATCATTAGTCACATTCTTGTTTTGGGCCCAATATTTTCTCTTATTGTTTGGGGTGTTTCAATGAGTGTTGGTTTTTTTGTTGGGCATCTTGATTTACCTTTTTCAATTAAACCCTTTTAAAGGATTATTCCTTTTTCCACTAAATAGACAAAGGAAGTGCAACACTACACCCACAAATCATGTTTCAAGTTTGAGTTTAAGTTTTCAATGAAAATGACAACTTTCTGTTTCTCGGGTATCTCAATGGGACATCGACTAGCCAAACCTCTCCATCATTGGAAGAAGGTTACAAAATTTTCACCCTCTTCTTGTGTGGTATGGCATAGAGTGGCAATGGTAATATCATTGTCATTGTTAAATGCGAAGTGTTCAACAAACTTGTTTGTTAGTTCTCACCATGTTTTTATGCCAATCGGTAATCGTGAGAACCACTCACTTGTGCTATGCCCATAAGAATTCTTGGGAAAAGTCTCATTAGGTATGTGGGGTCATATGCAATGTATGTACATGCCATGAAAAATTCTCTTATTTATTCAAGTGGATTTCTCCTCCCTTTATACTTAGGTAGGTTTAGTATGACAGTCGTGTGGGCAGGGCAACATGTATAAACTTTTGTTGAAAGGAAAAGGACATAAGTCTTGGGTAGAGTAAGTATTTTTGTTGGGTATTTGCATATTTTCCATCTGTTGTTCCAAGGCTAGTATTTTAGTTTGTAAGGCATCCACTTGAGTCAATGATGGGTCATGTGTATTTTGCAAGCTCATGTTGGTGTTTTGGAGTCCCATGTTGTGGGGTGAGTTTTGATTAGGTATATGTGTTAGTGATGGGTTTTGGTTTTTTGTTTGGGACATGTATGTGTATGATGCATTTTTATTTGGTATGTTTTGGTTTGGTGTTAGGATATGAGTGTTCTGAAGTAAATTGGATGGTACATATGCCATGAGCTTGTAAAATTTTGACTTTGTGGATTCTGGTTACCATATTGGGGAAAAGGTCCTTGGTGGTTTCAATATTGCATAAAGGGGCCTTGGTTGCCAATTTGTGTGTTTTGCAGAATGGAGCCTTGGATATCTCCTTGAGGAATATGTCTTGATTGTGACATGATGATGTATTGAGAAGCCCCTATGTTTGGTATGGCTTTTTTTGTGTTGATGGTAACTTTAGGCTTCTTTTTTATGTCAAATGGACTTGAGAATGATGCCCCTATGGTAAATGTCATCAGTTGTGTCGTGTTAAAGGTCATTCATTATGTAATTCCTTATGTATTTACATGTGTACCAAATAAGGAGGTGTGAATTTTTGTTGTGTCAATATTTTGTAGTTCCTCATAATTGCATAGATGTATTAACTTGCTTAATAAATCCACTAGAGATAGTTGTATTATTTCCTTGAGTTTGGTTGATGGATGAGGATGATTCTCGTAATGTGTTGAAATAAAAACTAGGAGGTAATGTGGCACATTCTGTCAATAATTTAGCTCGGTAGCAGTGAGGGCCATGTGCTAATAATTCATCCACAAAAGAGGAAAATTCAGGATCTTGGGCAACAACCTCTAGTTCTTCTACAACAATGTTTCCATTTTGGTCTCTAGTGATAAATTTCTCTAATACGGATTTGTGTGGTCCAGGTTCCCTTTGTGAGGAATTTGTAAATGGGTTAACAAACTCATTGTCTTGTAGGAAAGCCATGTCTTTTCTTTTCGTTTGCGACCTAGTTTCAACCATGTGATACTTACAAAAGGGAATGGATAAATGTGAGGATGATGTGGTGGGATTTCAAAGGTGATTATGCAAAAGCATGCCTAAGGATGACCAAGGTTATACAAGATGAAGGATATGTCTAAGGACAATACGAGGTTATTAATTCAAAGTGACAAGGTATCAAGATGCCAATAGGATAGTGTCACAATGAGGTCCAAGCTATTGGCAATGTCTATGTAAGTTGTCTATTATTTTAGACTTTTGGGATATAAGTGTCTAAGGATGATGTTTAAGTGTGAGATCAAAATCTAGAATGATTTCTAAGGTATTCCAAATGAAATGCAAGTGTAAAATGGATGGTAGGTGAAAATGGAAATATGACCTAAAGAGGTGACTAAAGGTATGACAACTAAACACCTTATGGGAAAGCCAAAGCAAGGTTGCAAATATGGTTTATCAAGACTTCAATGATGATGACTAAATGACAATGTTTGATAGAGGTGGTCTCAAACTAGCCTTGTGAGATGAAGGCCAACCTAGATGATAAAAGGAATAAAAATGATGGAAGGGTTTAAGTCAAGAAAATTTTGATTTGGTCACTATGGACTAGTCTCAAGCTTGATAAGTTTCCAAGGCTAAGGTTCACAACAAGGTATATGCAAACTAGAAGATGCCTTAATTTTATTCCTATGGTGGATGAAAGGTATGCAATGGTAAATAGATGGCTATAAAGTGAATTATAGTGCTGCAAGTTTGTGGTCAAAGACTTAGGTTATGCTCAGGATTAATCAGAAAATGGATTTATTTTAGTTTTCCTCAAGATTTTTAGTAACACGAACTTGTGTCGTTTGGATTTTCAGTTGCGGATAAGCATAGTCAATTAAAATTTTCTACAAATGTTGATTGTGGTTTTCTATGTCATGGTTGTGGTGAAGAACAAACAATTGCGGTTTATAATGTATGTTGCTTAGTTTTGACCAGATTTTGACCAAATTTGAGGTGATTTTGTGATGTTCAATTCTAGCAGATAGAAAATAGTTTGAAAAAACTTATATTTTTTCTAGTATAAATGTTTAAAATGTTTAAATGTGTAAAAAGGAACTTGCAAACAATGCACAATCCTATGGTTGGCAAGGAAACCATTGGTTGATATCCCCACTTGAATTTATACAGCCACTTAAACAAGGAAAATGACTTTAGACTTGATGGCACTGGCTCCCCTCCACAACACTCACTTCTCGGGCTCACCAAGTCTCGATTCCCCAAAGAGGAATTCCTGCCTCTACACATGCTTAGTGAAGACATGGGGCAAATTCAGAGGTCTGACCTCTTGCGATCAATGAGAGTATAAAAAGGTTCTTGGCCACTAAAAAAATTGGTTCTTAGTAAGGGAATCCATTCATGGTGGCCACACAAGTGGAAATATTAGCTCAAAATTATGATCAATCAAGAGGCCTCCCAGTCCCTTCCTAGGAAAGGATTTTGATGTAGCTCATGGGGCTACTGAGGGTGGCACTTTTTTGGTATGACACATTTGCACCTATTGCTTAATGAAAATTTTCAAGAAGCACTTTTCTTATCTAACAGTTCAAAAGAGCTTGGATTTAGCTTGTTACCGCTTGGGTCATTCCCACCTTACAAGCGGGGTGGTAGGATCTCTAAAAAAAGGTACCAAAAAGTAAGGAAGTGTGTTGTTTTTGATTTCCAAGATTGCACTAAGTGCAAGGAGAGATCATACACAACACCTTTGCCTCACACTCGCATGGGGTTCATTTTAATTCCAAATCCAAATGTGTGGGTGATTATTCAAAATTCCTAAAGATTCTTTTGATTCTCAAGATCACCAAGTGGTGCGAGAGAAGAGCATACACACCTTTAAGAAAAATGCAAACCACAAGGCAATGAAAACACTTTTTCTTTTTAACCTTCAAAGCAATATGTGAAAAGACACTTAATGCAAAGTTAATTTTAGACCAATGAGTTAGATGCAAGTTATTTTTAGCCAATGAGTGAAATGAAAATTAAGATAAATTTAAGACCAATGTTGTGTGAATGCAAGGTTAATTTTAATCCAATAAGTGTGTTGGTTATTTTTTTAGAACCAAACTTGATCTCACTAGATGCCTATGAATCTGCCACAATTAAATGATAAGCAAAGGTAAGGATTGGCCAACAAATAAGGGTTACTAGGCCCTTAATTCTAATCTTCAGGCTCTTTGAAACCCAAGAGGGTGATCCTTGTAATGTTCATATGGGGTAAGTGCATGGATCTGTGACACAATTTTGGCTCTTAAGATGCCAATTTTTTTTTCAAATCAACAAAATCTGATTTGCACGATAAAAAATTTCAAGATGTAGCAAGAAAAAAAATTTAATTGCTCCGAGTATAGTTTCTAAGATACTAATTATTTTTTAAATTAATTAAGATTAAGGGTCTCAAAAAGGGCCCAAAATAGGTCCCTTTTTATATAAAAAAAATAGCATAGTGCCTGAGGGCTCCCCCCTTTTTGATTAACCTTTTTTTTAGAATTTCAAAAATCCTAATAGTGAGAAATTAGCTAACACCATGTAGTTTCTCCTGGTTCTTTCAGATAATTTTTTTAATGAATATATAATATTTTATGAATATTCAAAGTGGACACATCCTGAAAAGCTAAAATTTGAGAATGCTCCCCCCTAAATTTTTTGAAAACTAATCGAAAATTGATTTTTTTTTCATCATGTGTAGAATGGAGTCTAGTTTCAAAAAATTTAATTTGTTTCACGTTTCGATGAATGAGTAAAAATCTATCCTAAAACTAGCACATGTTTTTTGACCAAAAATGGAGGCATTTACAATAGAATCCATGGATCAAAACCTTAACTAAATGAAAATGAAAAAAAAAAAAATTAGATAGCTAAGAGAGAGGTAAATGCTATCATGTTTATTTTTTATAAACTTTCATTGAAAGACATGCAAATGAGACGGGGAGCACATATGAAAAATAGGAGGAAATTTGGTAAATCCTTTCAATTAACATGTCCAAAGCAGGTCATTTGACGAGTGCCAAATTTGGCGTGCACCAAATGTGATGTGTTATTTGGAGAGCTCCAAATTAGGCACTTACCAATTGGCCTACTTTGAACAAAACCTGAATTGATCCTCTTTTTGGTTGAAAACTTTGATAATGGTTAGAGTGCATTGTTTATGATCGTAGATGGATAGTTGAGGTTTTACCTTTCATACGCTCTCTAACTTGTTACCCTAACTGGATAAATATTTATCCCTCTGAAGTATCTCTCTCAGGTCTCACTCCCTCCCACATGACCTAGACTACTCTCTCTTAGTCCAATCCCCTCTCTTAGGTCTCTTTCCCTCCCACCTAGGTACCTAAATAAATCTATCTCACTCCAACCCCCTTTCTCACTCTCCCTCTCTCTCTCCCCCTTTGATCTTTTTGGACCTCTCTCACTCCATCTCACTCTCTTAGTTCATTATATTTCTCTCTCAAGTCTCTCCCTCCTACTCCCTCTCCCTCTCTTAGGTCTCACTCACTCCCTCTATTTCTCTCCCACTCCCTCTCTCCCACTCAATCTCTCTCTCTCCTTGTCTCTCTCTCACTATCTCTTAGGTAAATCCATCCCCCCCTCTCTCTCACATAGACACACTCCCTCTCTCTCTCCCACTCCCTATCTCTTACTCCATCTATCTCTCTCCCACTCTATCTCCCTCCCACTCCTTCCACCCCCTCTCTCCAGTCTCCTCCCATTCCTCTCTCTCTCCCCTCCATCTCTCTCTCTCCCTCTATCCACTCTCCATTTATCCTTCCCTCTCTCCTCCACCCCCTCTCTCCATTATCCACTTTCTATCCCCTCCTCTCTCTCTTTCGTCTCCCCCTCCCTACCATCTCCTCTCCACGATCCACTCCCTCTATCTATCTTCCTCCCTCCCTCTCTCCTCCCTCTATCTCTCTCCCTCTTCCTCCTCAGTCTCTGGATTTATCTCCCTCCCGCACTCCCTCCTCTCTCCTCTCCTGGGTTCCATCTCTCACACCATCTCTCTCCTCCTCTCTCCCTCTCCTCCTTCCACCCCTCTCTCCCTCCACCTGTCCTCTCTCCATTATCCTCCCCTCCCTCTCTCCATCTCCCACCCCTCTCTCCATCTCTCCATCCCTCTATCCATTCCCTACCCCCCTCCCTCCATTATCTCTCTCTCCTTCCTCCTCCCTCCCTATCTCCACTCTCTTGGTCTCCCCTTCTTCCTCCCTTCATCCATCTACTTCTCTCTCAGTGTCTCCCTCCACCCTCCCTCCCTCTCTCTTAGTTTTTCTCCCTCAGCCCCTCTCCTCCCTCTCTCTCAGGTCTCATCTCCTCTTGGAACTTATCCCTCCTTTCTCTCCACTCCACCTTCCCTCCATTCCTTTGTCCACTCCCTCCATTCCCCTCCCTCCCTCCATTGTCCTCCCTCCATTCCTCTCATTCCTCTATCCTCCACCCCTCCCTCTCCATTATCCTCCACTCTATCCTCTCTTTGTCTCCCTCTATCTCTCTCCCACCCTCTATCCTCTCCTCCCTCTCTCTTGGGTTAATCTCCTCCACCCTTCCCTATATATATATCTCTCTCTCTCTCTCTCTCTCTCTCTCTCTCTCTCTCCCTCTCTCTCTCAGGTATCTCCCCCCACCCCCTCTTTCTCTCACTCACTCCATCTCTCTTCCATACCTCTATCCCTCCTACTCCCTTTCCCCCCAAGGGTTTAGGGTTTAGGGATTACAATTTACAATTTAAGGGTAGAGGGTGTAGGGTTGAGGGTTTTAAGGTTGAGTGTTTAGGGTTTAGGGTTTATGTTTTAAGGGTTTAGGGTTCAAGGTTTATGGTTAAAGGGTAGAGGGTAGAGGGTTTACGACTTTATGGTTTAGGGTTTAAGGGTTTAAGGGTAGAGGGTTTAGGGTTTAAGGGTTGAGGGTAGAGGGTAGAGGTTTTAGGGTTTAGGGTTTACGGATTAAGGGTTAAGGGTAGAGGGTTTAAGGTTTAGGGTTTGGGGATTATAGTTTACAGTTTAAGGGTGTAGGGTTGAGAGAGATAGGGGGTTTGAGGGTAGAGGGTTTAGGGTTTAGGGTTTTAAGGTTTTAGGGTTTAGGGGTAGAGGGTAGAGGGTTTAGAGGTTTAAGGTTTAGGGTTTAAGGGTAGAGGGTTGAGGGTAGAGAGTTGAGGTTTTAAGGGTTGAGGTTGGAGGGTAGAAAGGGGTTGGTGGAAATGGTAGGGTAGATAGTATAGGGTATAGGGTTGAAGGTAGATGGTTTAGGGTTTAAGGGTAGAGTGTGCAGGGTTCAGAGAGGGGGGTTGAGGATTTAGAGAGAGAGATAGAGAGAGAGAGGGTTAAGGTTTTTAGGGTTGATGGTGTAGGGTTGAGAGTGAGAGAAGGGGATTGAGGGTTTAAAGTTTTTAGGGTTTAAGGGTTGAGGGTTGAGGGTAGAGGGTAGAGAGAGAGATAGAGGGTTTTAGGGTTGAGGGTAGAGGGTTAAGGGTAGAGGGTAGACGGTTTAAGGGTTTAACGTTTGAGGGTAGATGGTATAGGGTAGAGGGTGGATAGTTTAAGGGTTAAGGGTTTAAGGGTTGAGGGTGGAGGATAGAGGGTAGGGTAGAGGGTGTAAAGTATAGGGTTGAGGGTTGAGAGTAGAGGGTGTAGGGCTGAGAGAGAGGGGGCTTAAGGGTAGAGGGTAGAGGGTTTAGGGTTTTAGGGTTTAGGGTTCAGGGTTTATGGTTTAAGGGTAGAGGGTAGAAGGTTTAGGGATTTAGGGTTTAGGGTTTAAGGGTTTAAAGGTAGAGGGTTGAGGGTTTTGAAATGGATGCCTGATAAGATGTCAAAGAGCTACACAAAGGATATGGAGTTTTTTTTTTAGAAGCTAAGTGAGGGTGGAAGATGCCAACTATTTGTTGAAATGATGAGGCAACTCAAATTTAGGCCCACCTTGAAGGTTCTTGGGCTGAGAGTTTCGAATGACTCAAGTGAAAATTCCATTGTAAAGAACTTGATGAGTGCATATGAGAGCGTGGGTTCTACCTCACACACGAAGGATAGTTGTGCCACAAGACATGTGATGACAACAACACTGTTAAGCAATCATTTAAACAATGAACAAGGTGAACCTTACAAAGAAAAGTAAGTCTTTGAAAAGAAGTGGATCATCTCTAATGAGAGCCAAAGGAAGGCGTGAACTATTGGAGGAACCAAATAGCAATGAGTTATGGGCATTCTCAAGTAGAGTGCCACAAAAAGATAAAATAATTGCTCAAGGATTGAGATATTTAATAGTAGATTATTGGAAGGATAACACAAGGACCTCTCCTAATCAAAGAGATGTTGTAAGAAGGATAATTGGTAGTAAAATACGTGAGCCACATCTAAAGCATTATTTGGATGCCACTCAAACCCATTTTTTTTCTGATTTTGTACAAAAGTTTCTTGAAATTAAAATATGTCAAAGGTATTTTGAAATACTAAAGCCTTTTTATGTAAAAATAAATCACACACACACTACTTTTTTTTGTAGAGTACATATTTGTTTTTCTAACCATTATGATGTTTATCAATGTATATGTGTAGATATGCATATTGACAATGTTTTGTAGGAATGTAACATAAGGCCTCCACCCAAATCCTCAAGGGAATTCTTATCTTCCATTTAATTTGAAAGAGAGGATGGTCAAATTTTTTACAAGTCATGTTTGGATGGCACATGTCATCATTGTGTGGCATGCAACATTTTCCAATTTTCCAACACATGGCTAGTACACACACAATTGGAGACAAAATTGTCGAATTTGGAAAATACAAGATAGTGGCCTATAGTCTAAAAGATGGGAAAGAAGCAAAGAAGTGTGAATTGGTCAGTGATAGGATTCTAGTATATTAGTTTACGGGCATTTTCCATGATCAAGTGATCTATGAGTATGCAAGGCATACATATAGAGCTCAATGGTTGGACTCACAATTCAAGTTATGCAAGGACATGTTTCCACTTCATAGCATCATTTTAGTTCTTGACTTCGCAGAGAACTACACACTACAACCACAGAATGGGTGCAATCACAGTACTACAACTCCACACATGTTGCTATATTTGTGCATATAACATTCATTCATGCAAATGATAGTACATAGGATAATAGGAAAGTATTAAGGGAGTTATCAATTTTACATCAGTGATGATCGCACACATTCTATCAAGTTTGTGCAAGGTTGATTTCAGATGTTCTATGTTGATCTGGCTAGTAGGGGCATATCATTCAGTCAACATATCATATGGCCAAATAACTGTACATCACAATTCAAGAACAACAAAATGTTTTACTAGTTGAGCAGGATGCATAGGATTAGTGGTGTTCAACATATGTGGAAATTCTTAGAGGTTGGGCATGGAAAGGGGGAGCATGATGGAGCAGGTGCATGTATCAAAAGAGCCCTTGCACAAGAAGAGTTAAAGTACAAAGACAGTGTAAAGTTGACAGATGCAAGATAAATTATTGAGTGGTGTAATCATGCAATGGGTCCAGGTAGTCAAGGTAATTCTTTAGTTCATAGATTTTTTCATTTAGTAGATGATACTAATATTTTAAAATATGAGGATTGTTGTACACTAACAGGATTGAGTGAGCTACACTATTTTAAAAGATCTAATGCAGGTACATGGACTATCCATATGCGGAAGATGGCATGCTTTTGTTATGCATGTACACTTCAAGCATGGAATGATTGCGAGTCAATAGAGTGGGTTGAGAAATGGTCTGTAAGAATTCTAACCCCACTTGACACTTATCAGCTCCCAAAGGCTCTAAAAATCACTGAGATGCAATCATCCGTTGATTTTGATCATGTATCGAACCTTGTAGAACCAGGTAATATATCTTACTTTTAGGTTTTATTTTGATGCTCATTAAATACATCTAACAAGATGAACATATCAATGCAGGGAACGTATATGTAGTGATTGTAGATGAAGACAATGAAGATGGTATAGATTATTACCTATGTCATTGTATCGAGGCCAAAAAGAAATTGGAGGCCCTAGTTATAGATGGAGAAAAAATAGAATATCCTACAAGTTCAGTGGTTGTTACTGGAACATGGCTTAGAAGGTACACAGTTAAGAATGTTGCAGTTTAGTTGTTTGAGGACTTCAACACACATCAGAAGATTCTTCACTACTCAAACCTTGTCGTTGCCACCAACATTCATTTGATCAAATATAAGGGAAGACCTATGAACAAGAACTTGTGGAAAGTGCGTGAGTCTGGCCACAAGGCAATAATTGACACAATAAAGAGTAGAGTAGACCCGGATGGTTCCCTGAATTGATTGGTAAGTATGCACATTGAATTTTTAAATTCATGTTATTGATCATTACTTTATTTCAAGCGTTTAAGTTTGATTTCATAAGGGTTTGCAAAATTGCATTCATGTAGATATGCAAAATGATGGTTATATGTTGCTCTCTATTTGATGCAGACCTAGGAGACCCAAACTCACTCAAAGTGTCAACTTGCCTTCAAGATGCATTTAAAAAGATTAAAAGGTCCTATTAGATCAATCTAAACAACTCCCAAAGTTTGAAAACAACCAGAAGTAGAATTTCCCACTTTCACCCTTGCAACCCTAGTAACAGTGCAAACCCAGTTATAGGCCCTTAACTCCAACACTTCCCAAAACACTTGACAAAAAAATGGATGATTTAGACACCCATTACAAAGTTACAAAACATATATTAGGTTCAAATACAAGTCCTTTGGACCAAACTCCTGAAACTCCCACTCCTACGCTATCCTAATTAGGCTAATTAGGCCTAAATTACAAAGCAACCCACCTTTAGACTTATCACAGACAACTAAATCCACAATTAGTTTCCAGATTTGACTCTTCTAACATAGCAAACTATGAAACCCTTGATTTTTAGCCAAACCAAGAGGGTTTATTGAAAACCTACATTCCACACCTCCTCAGATCTCAAAACAACTCAAACACTCTTAAAAAACCCTACACATTCTTAACAATTCAAAAGAAATGATCTCCCATTAAGATTTTACCAAACCCTAGACTAAAACCTCCACTTTCATGCATTTTCCCACATAAACTCAATAGAGACAGCAACCCAATCTACTTTATTTCTTTCTCTCAACATAAAACACTCTCCCCAACACCTAAAAATTCTCCATGAGACCCAATACACTAATAACATTGAGCACAGTCGATGTATGTGATCCAAGAGGATCCAGAAGAACCTAAAATTTTCACAATCTCAAAATCTCTCAGAACTGACATCATTGTGTAGTGACCGCCAACATGAACCTGATGCAACTTGAATGGGCTCAAAAGGAGTTCGTATGCAAAATTTGCGAGCAATCAAATTTTTGGTCAATCGACAAATCAAAGGGCTCAAAAAAAGGGAAAAAATTTTGAAGTTGTCAAAAGTGGTCAAATGGGGTGTCATTGCAAAGAGCTCATTAAGAGCTTTCTGACGCAACTCGTTTCGTCGAAAATGGAGTCCATTTGCACAAGATACAAGCAATCAAAGTTGGCAACATACCTTGACCAGAGAATGCCTTGTCATCAGTCCAGTCAGCACAATGGCCAATCAACCTGTTGACGTGTTTGATGGCATAGCAACGTGCAAACAGAATATTGCTATTTTGTTTCTCCTGAAAGAGAAAGACAACACATGGATATCTTAGCTCCCAATGTCTTGGTAGTTGGTTCTCAACTGTGCTGATGTTGCTCAATGGTCAATGTAACAGTAATGTTCAAGGGTCCTGCTGGTGTTCAGCTTCTGAATTGTTCTGAGATCAAACATAAACTTAAACCTACTCTAACCAGGGTTTTTAAAGAAATAGAAAAAATATGGATCAGCTTTGGAACATAAAATAATGTTAATTCATCCAACTTAACCAGACTTGTTACCTTTCAAGGAATTCCTAACTAAAATTGTAGAACAAAATTAACTTGTCATTAACACACAGTTTCATTCATTCACAATGCTGATTTCGATAACAGATTGCAAGTCACCATTTAAACAAAAAATAAAATAAAACTTCATTCCTTGAAAGCTTCTCAAATCAAATGATTAACTCAAGACAAACACCATTCTAGTACACAACATGAAATAGATTTTAATCTGGTTGCTTCTACTATTAGTGAAACAAATAAGCAACATTTACAAATCTGGCACAATCACCAGTGTATAGAAAATCTATGACTCCATATTATTTCTATCTACACTAAGAAAACTTGAAAGATACATTACTAACTTCTACTGAATCTAACTCCTAACTAAGAACAAAAAAGAAGCTCCCATTACAAAGAATCAAGATGCAACACAGTCTCCTCTATCCTTTAGAAAATTCCTACTTTTTGATAATCTCTCTCTCCTTTCTACAAAGAGGCCAAAATGCCATATATACAGAATCTACCAAAAAGAATGCCCTAGCCCCTAATTTTAGGGTTTACAAAATATCTCACTTCGTTCAAGGAGGGTCATCCCTCAGATCTTTTGAATATAGTTAATGCTACCTTGAATTGCATCCTCGTTGTCCATGTTGGTGAAAGATTGTTCAAGGGATGATCTGTAGATATTTTGCAGCTACAACATTAACTATAGCCTTCATGTCCATCTTCAAACTCCTTTGCAGAGCTACCTTGAATGCTCTAAAGCATTTCCATTAATACCGATCTGCCTTTCGCCAACAGACCTCACAGCTATCCCTGTGACTCGTGGTTGTTTCTTTCCTTTGACTTCTTTCCTGCTCTAGATCCTTCTGCACGTTAACCATCTCTAGAAGTAGCATCAGGCCTCCCTATAGATCTGCACACCATCACCTGAGCCGATCCATCGCTTTCTTTGATCTCAGAATGAGTCCATGTCGTTTGCATTCTGTCAAACTTCTTCACAGGGGTAGTTAGTCAGTCAAAGGGCCAATGGGCCATTCCTTAAGCATCTTGTGATTGGTGAAACAAATGCCACGCAAGATTCTCGAGTACTCAAAGGTCATTCGAATGGAATCGCATGTCGGTGAGACACTAATTGTGTCTCCTCGATGCGATTATACCTCATAGTGGCCATTGACGTAACATATGACAGTCGACGAGACCTTTTAGCGAGCTACAGAAGTCATATTGATGCCACAAAAACCTATCAACAAGACAACATTCCCTCGGAAAGACTTCTCAATGAGCCTTTATTTCTTTAGCGAGCACACCCACATTCAGCAAGACATCAGAGGGTCGGCAAGACGCTATCCGGAAGTCTCTCCATCTTGGAAAGACCATCACACTCAGGAAGACATCTCCCCAAGCCCTAATCATCCGCTTGGAGCTTCTCCGAGCCCATTCTTATTACCTGAGCTTAAGCCCCTTCTACTTCGGCAAGACTTCTTCAAGTCGGTGGCATATCTTGCCAAGTTCAAAATCTTTCGACGAGCTCATCTTATGTCGGGGAGACCTTTTATGTTGGGAAGACCTCACCCCGAACTCACGCCCTATCGCTGAGACATCTCTGAGTCAGCGAGACCTTTCGCCGAAAACAATTTCACTTCGTTGAGACACCCCGCAGTCGCCCAGACATCATGCCGAAGGGAGAACCTTTAGGTGAGACATCTACCATTCAGCCAGACTTCATGGTGACAATACGTCCTTTCATCGAGACTTCATTTTATGTTAGCAAGACATCACGGGGTTAGTGAGACAACATGCCAAATTCTTTCATTCTCCCCAAGCTCACTCTATTTCGGTAAGACTCCCCACTGTTGGCGAGAGGTTATAGCAAAAAAAAAATCTTCGGGCGAGCTTTTGAACAACTGTCGGTAGGAGATTACACCGAAGGAATAACCTTCGATGAGACATCAGCAGTTGGGGAGATATTACCCCGAAGCAATTTCCTCTTGCTGAGTCAACCCCGTGTTGGTAGGACATCACGGTGAAATCATAACCTATACTGAAGGGACCACCCTTTTGATGAGACATCACCCGGGTGCTAGAACTTCATAGCGAACCCAGATCCTCTGCCCAATGTCGTGTCATTTCGGCAAGAGTCCACCCTGTCGGTGAGACTTCTTCCTCTGTTATCCAGACCTCATGCCAAACACAAATCTTTTCTGGGGAGATCCCCTGATGACATCCCTCTTCGGTGTGACCTCCCATGTTGGTGAGACTAGCTCATTTCGCCAAGACCCTACACCGAGTGTAAAACCTTCTTTGAGAGATCCTGTGAATAATTTTTGGCAAGAGGTTCATCTGTCGGTGAGATACTCCCATATCAACAGGACATCCCCCCCGAGTTCATTATGTTACACCGAAGGCACACCCTTTGGCGAGACACATGCTAATAAGCCAAACCTCCTGCCGAAGGCAAAATCATTTGCTGAACTCAAAAATTTCAGTGGGACCTCCTTTCTGTCGCAAGACATTATGTCGAAGGCCTACCCTCTTTGGCGAGGGCTCATTTTACTTCAGGGAGATCTTTCATAGTTTGCAGGACTTCATGCCGAAAGCAAACCACTCTCCCTGAACTTGAGCTTCTTTTAGCTAGACCCCATTTTGTCACCGAGACCTCACAGCAAAACCACAACTTTACCCCGAAGGCAACATCTTTCGGTGGGATATCACCCAATCGCTGAGACTTCTCAGTGAGCCCAAACTGCTACGTGATGTCGCTTCACCTTGCCAAGAGTTCGCCTTGTCGGTGATACTTCACCTCGAAGCCACCTTTGTCGCCAAGACCCCACCTCTTTGGCCAGACATCATGCCGAAGGCCTTACCTTTCGGTGATACTAACCTTGTGCGCAATCAGTCGGTGGGACTTTAGCATGTCGAGGAGACATATAAAAACTTTCGGAAATTAAAATTGTCTGGTTGACCGAGGCATTTCAAAGTGAATAGAACCACTGCTAGTTGGCAAGACACCTGGAAGGTCTTGCCAACTCTTGTCTTAGAGGAATTTTATGCCAAATTGGATTGGAGAATGTTTTCCAACTGAGCTCCTTGAGAAGTATCATCATGTGCACGATTCAATCCTTCAAAACAAATGCCTCCATTAGTCCTCAAAGCATATAAAATACACTATTGTTCATCATGCCTTCAATTTTAACAAGAAGAAACCCAACTCTGACTGAGGCAAAACCAACATTTAACAGAACAAGAAGACAAACTCAGGAGGAAAATAGAAGAACTCCCAAGAGCAAAGCAAAGAAAATAACCAAAGGCAACGAAAGCAAAAGAAAAGGGGGACCCATTTTGTTCCAGAATAAAATGGGGTGGTTATTCAAGGCATAAAAAATGGCGACTCGGCTGGAAAAATGGTTTAACCATTTTCAAGAAACTGAAGGATTCAGCTACCCAGAACTCCTGGTTCATGAACATCACAACTCCAGTTGGGTGATTTTTAACAACCAAGGCTGAGCTAGAATCTCAAATGTAAATCAACAATAACTACCCCTGAATCTATGTGTGTGCTTGATTGTGCATCACCCTTTTATAAAGTTTTCTTCATCTTTTGAACAACAATGTGCAAGATTTGAGCTACATGAGCTGATTCCCTTTAGCTATCATGTAATGACATCCTGGGCATTGCTCTGCTACTAGTCAAGCATCCATAGCCTAGATGGAGATGCCTCTAGTTTTCTCATAGCATTGCTCTACTGCCAGTCAGCCATCCATAGCCTCGGTAGAGATACTGGAATCACCCATTCATATTGAGTCTGCTTTTCTTTTCAAATAGTTCTCTTTTTTTTAATAGAGTTTCAGATATTTCATTCAACCTTTTTTTTTTAATATGTCAGATGTTTAACATCTGTTCTAGGTTGAAAACTACCATGGACCTCATGACAGCACTTGGGAGATTGGATTTTTTACCCAAATCTTACAACATTATCATCCTAGGACAAATATACGTAAGGCTATGAAGGTAGCCAAGATCTAGAGGCCTAATAGAAAGCACAAATGAGAGAGAAAATAATATGACAAGAATAAACTGTATTCAATGTCAATAATATGAGATAATGATGGTCAATACAATGCATAAGAGACCCCTTGGATATATAGCCAAGGTGAGAACATAGGAGGGCATAAGATTATGACAAGTGTCGTAATCTTATGACATGTGACAACAATGAAGAGTTATCACTCCATCTAAAGTGGAAAAAGATAATGTGATAATCTCCACAAAAGGTGGATCTCCCACAAAAGGTGGAGAGATGATCACATGATGTGTCCACAAAAGGTGGAAGTGATGAGGTATGAGATGTCAACTCCACCAAAGGTGGAAAATCTCCAACAACCTCCTATGTGGTCCCTAAGTAAACTTAAGTAAGGTGTAATTATGACCTAGGACAAGGTACAAAACATTTAATTACACCAACAATACCATTACAAGAGGAGATGATCTTGATGATTTGTGATAGATTCAGAGGATCTAATGAAGGTTATCTAATTTCACCTTGTTTTCAAGACTTTCCACAACTTTTATTGACAATGGGCATAAAGAAAAAGTTTAGGACAAAATCACCCAATCAGTAAACCTAAAAATATCTAAACCACGTCCGTCCTAATAACCAAAGCATACCTTATATAACAAGCCACTAATCAAGGAAGGAAAGAACAGATGAACCCCAAAGAACAAAACAAGATAGAAACCAAACAACAAAGGAAACAAAAAGGACATAAGGAAAGATCAAACAAGCATCAGCAGAACTATTTACACACACAGAAAAACAAACTATTTACAAACAGGAGACAAAAAAAATATTTACATACAGAAAAAACAAGAGGACATGGGAAAAAGGAAACAACAGATCAAAAATAAAACTAACCAAACCAAAAACCAACACTAGACAATCCTCATCCTAAACTAACTCCAAAGCTAAGCTTTACAAACACAAAACTGTAAAAAATTGTACATTGACTTGACTGATTTTTCATTATGTGCAACAATCTTAACTTACTAGGCATAGTTCTAAACCTAGCAAATTTATCTTTATACTCAGAAATACGAAGTTTATAGGCAATAAGCTCGTTCTGAGGGCATAATGCTTGAAATATTATCATTTGTGAGTTCTTAGTTTTGTCATGATTTACCCACAAATACGTTTTACTATCCCCAATGCCATAATCAAACTGAAAATCATTGAAACACAGAGGATAATGAGAGGACACCACCTGATTTAGAAGATTTCTAGTTACTAATGCAGACTTGTGTTGTATGAATTCTTTTTCTCAAGGTCTCAGCTCATGGAACACCATTGAAACAAGGTTTATCTTGGAGCTAGGATATTCACTAACCAGCATCTCTGTATTCATCTCGGGTATAGAGTCAAAAAATTTCTGGATTTGTTGAGATGAAGTCTCACTTTCAGCATTCTCCTAAAACATGTCACGCCCAAGAGTTTGAGAATTTGCATCCAGCTTATCACCATTGATGTCAGGGATACTAGTACATGGTGAATGAGGATTTCGTTCGAGCTCATTTTAATGCACGGAATCAAAGTCAAGAAAGCACTTTCTCAATTCATATTCTTGCACATCATCAACAAGAACATGCCATTCAGCATCAAATTTATCAGTATTAAGATCAAATTCATTTGTGGATGCTAAGCAAGTACTCTCTTCAACCAACACCTTTGATTTGACAGAATCAAAATCAAGAAAATACTTCCTAGTCTCATTCTCTTCGTCATATTGAAGAGCTTCAACTTTTGATATAGCCTCTTGGTCGCTTTCTTGGCATTCCTCTGCTCCATCCAAATGTACCCTGTCATGAATTTCTTCAGGGAACACTTGACTGATCTACACATCTACTTGAACTTCTTCCCTTAAAATTTCATTTTGGAATTAAGTCCTTGTCTTTGACCACAAGATTCATTGGCAATCTCATCTTGAAGTGTGTTATCTATTTCCATCCGTTCACTACTTAGATCAGCAGAGTCAACTTCTTGTATTAACCCATCAAAGTGTGTTCCTTCCTCATTCATCGTCATGAAAGAATCTATGAATGCATCAATGAATCTATTCTCCACTTCTATCAAGCCCTCACTAGGTAGAGGAGTTTCATTAGTTGTTGAATCCATCTCGATGCAAGGATCAAGGTTATCAAAAGATAGGGAAGAATTAAACCTCTTCACACAATTACTCTCACCATGTTGGATGGATTGATTATCATTTTCATGTGTGCTAGTTGTTTCATCATCCTCATTGAGGGGATACATACTCCAAGGATCCTCCATAATTATTCCTTCACTAGTGATTAGTTGCTTGAAATACAACTCCATCCTAACTAGGAAGACATGGCAATCCATTTGAGAGTGTTGATTAGTTCAATGTATCCTACATCCACTTGGCCCAACAAGTTCTGATAGTTTAAGATCTCCCAAATCTTTTAATTTCTCCCTTATTCAATTTTTCATACGAGGGATATCAATCCAACATGAACCATGTTCCTTTGTCCATTCCTCATCACCCTGATTCTCATCTTGATCAGAAGAGTTGTTCAAATTGTTGGAATATATTGTTGATTTCTCATGACAACAATCCCATATTAATACCTCATCTCCTTCAAAGCCATCGTTAGTACTAACATTCTCAGCAAAGCTAGATTCCCTCTTGAGATTTGAATTATAATCTAAATTTACATCCATTTCATACTTTTTACCAAACAAGTCACCAAAACTATATACTTGCTCATCAAATATTTCATCCACAACTTCATTGTGATGTAATGGGCTATGCTTTGGGATATGACTAAAAAGAGATCATATGGTCAAAACTTCATTGACAAGTGGAGTACTTAACTTTGTGATTGGATTTTGCAGAGATGAATTCTCCCAGTGGTCTTGTGTGCGATTGACCTGATGTGGGGTGTTGGAAAATGCAGTGCTTGGAACCTTAGGAAGGTTGTAGCTGCTTGGTGAGAATGATTACACCTGGGTAGGGATGGTGGGTGAAGTGGCATAAGGCTATAGATGATGGTAGTTTGCAAGCACAAGAGGATTATAATCCTGAGTTTGGTTGTCTAAATTCCTGGTGTCACCTCCAAATTATGCCAATAAGAGAGATTTGTTCAATGCATCATGCAAGGATGTAGCCTCACCACAACGTCTAACTTTGGTTGCAAATGAAAGGTTTAAACCCAAATAATGATGTTCTATCAGTACATGATCATCAACAACCAAATCTAAAGATTGAACCCTTTGATACATAAACAAAAATCAGTGATTAAATTGATAAATGTGTTCTAATGGTATCCTTTTTGTGGTTGCAAATTCATATAATGGGTGTAGTGCATGTGCATGAGGATCAAACTGTTCTAAGAATAATATTTTTAATTCACTCCATGAACAAACAGAATTTGGTGGCAGATTATCATACCATTTCCTCACTGTACCTTGAAGTGTTTTGATAAATAACTGGCAGATGATATCCTAATGTTGAATCTAAACAAATGAATATACGCCTGCAAGTTTCAACATAAAAGCATTTTTCCCACTGTTAGGGAAAAATAAAAGAAGCCTATTATACGATGACTAGGGATTTCATGGGCAAGTCCCGGTGTATACAAAGGGATACCCATTAGAGCTGGGTTTTCCAAGATCTGACCCACTCCAACTCACAACAATCCAAAATTACTTAAGAAGGGGCCCTCCTTCTAGCACCAGATATGTTGACGTGTCTGTGTGGCACAACAATATGCAAACATAATATTGCTATTTTGTTTCTCCTGAAAGAGAAAGACAACACATGGATATCTTAGCTCCCAAGGTCTTTGTAGTTGGTTCTCAACTA
>VDFB02141685.1:0-87223 GCA_007258455.2 Sequoia sempervirens
TTTATCATCACAGCTACTGAGTATTTTACAAAATGGATTGAAGCTGTTCCTCTAACAACAGTGACTGGTAAACAAATATCTTCATTTATCCTGAATTACATTATTTGTAGATATGGAATTCCTAATTCTATTGTTACTGATAATGGAAGACCTTTAAGAATCAGGATGTTGATGAACTTTGTGAAAGATTTCATATCCAACACAGGTACTCCACACCTTATTATCCACAAGGTAATGGTCAAGCAGAAGCTTCTAACAAGACCATTTTAAAGATATTAAAGAAGACAGTAAATGATGTTGGACGTGATTGGCATGTTCAACTCAACCCAGCTTTGTGGGCATATAGAACTAGTATTTGCACACCAACAGGAGCTACACCATATGCTTTAGTCTATGGAGCAGAAGCAATCTTACCATTGGAAGTTGAAATACCTTCGCTTAGGGTTTCACTTAAGGGATTGATAAGTGATGAAGATTACCGAGTTTCTCGCCTTCAAGAACTCGAACTATTAGATGAAAGACGCCAACATGCAGCTGATCACTTGAAAGGTTATCAACAAGTCATATCTCGTAGTTATAATCACAGAGTTAAACCACGGGCATTTCAAGTGGGTGACTTAGTTTTGAAGGAAAATCCACGTAATCAGCAAGATAGAGAAAAGAAAGGCAAATTTGAACCTAATTGGCTTAGTCCATTTGTTATTATAGCAGCATATGGTTCTGGAGCATATCAATTATCCACATCAGAGGGGGACCTGTTTGAAGAGCCAACCAATAGTATTCACCTTAAGAAGTTTTATGTCTAAAAGTCCTGAAAAAATCAAAAAAATCATAAAAAAGTCCTGAAAAAATCAAAAAAATCATAAAAAGTCCTGAAAAAATCAAAAAAATCATAAAAAGTCCTGAAAAAATCAAAAAAATCAGAAAAATCTTGAAAAAGCGCAATAAAAACAAGTGGTGAAAACTTGGCAAACAAGCGCTACTTGTGATCGAAATGGGCTCCTCCATTTATTAGTTTATGTCTTATTTTCACTTTAGGCATCATTCATCCACGTCTATCATCTGTAAATATCTTTCATTATCCATACCCTGTAGTGGGAATCTTTAGGTTTTATCATGGCTTGATAAAATTTGTACATATCTTTTATCTTTAGGTTGTGTTTACATTAAGGGAAAAACATGGAAACATACAAGAGAGGGGCAACGAGCTTTCCAAATATCTCAAGCAGGCAAATAACAGTTTGACAAAACACAACCTCGTCATATCAAAAATCACAAACATATTCATGTCAATCGAAATCTAAACAAAATGATCCAAACAAACTATCGACATGTAGAATATCAATGATGGTAACCAAATTGGATGATCTTAATCTGAATAAATGTTTGAAATGCCTTAAACAGGATTTGAATGGTTGTTTGATTTTCTATCATATCTCTGGAGTAATTCGATGATGTACTGAACTAGAAAAGCAAGGAAGGAGTATGATTTTTCTTTGTCTTCTGTTTGTGAGGAAACTCATTAGTACTATGCAAATTGGTCGCGAGACATGCTCTACTATAGATCATGGATGACATTTCGGAATTTGCATGGGAAAAGGGTTAACTCTTGTCTGTTTATGCAAGCAATACTCAGGTCATCTTGGTTCAATTATACCTAGATGCTTGTATTAACTTGCTATATCAAAAATCATGAAAGCAATACTCAGGTCATCACTGGTGCTAACATACCCTTTGATGCTTGTATTAACTTTCAATATTTCAAAGCTCTATGATGATACAAAAAGCATGTATAAGCTTTCCAAATGGCAATATTGTATGAATGACCTGCATGGTTAGTATAGATTGCATTCATGTTAGAATTTGCATCTTGCATTCATAGATTCCTAAAAGCTGGCAAAAAAATCAAAGATTTATATATGACTGAGTATGTTTTTGACATTCACAAAACATCATTTCATAAATTATTGCATCATCTATCATAAACATCATACATTCATTCATCTATCATAAACATCATACATTCATTTATCTATCATAAACATTATACATTCATTTATTTCATACCATCATGAAACCCTCATATGCATACACATCATATATCATGTAAAATCATCACTGCATTTCATATATCTCAAAATGAATGTCAAAATGTACAAGGATGTCAAATTACAAATGATATAATATCATCAAAAATGTGATCATCTCACGGTGTATACAAAATGTCTCAACAGAATGTCATAAAAGAGATCATATATAATGCACTAGGCAGAGCTATCCTGATGGAGCTGGCCTAGGACTGTACCACCTGCCCCTGATGGACCTGTATCACCTGCCCCTGATGGACCTGCTCCGCCTGACCCCGGTGGCCCTCTAGGAGGTAATGGCTGTGTCACACCCCTGCTGGTAGTACGAGAACGACCATGAGTAGATCGTGACTGAGTGTAGCCTCTCTCTGCTCAGCTGGGAGTGCATCATGATATCTGGTGCGATAAAACTCTGCCTCTCGAGTAGCCCTCGTAACCTCTCTCATCATATCACCTGGAAAAGAGCTACCTGCCACTCTCTGTAGGCTATCTGCTAAGGCAATGGCCTGCTCACCCCGCTGTCTAGCGCATCTCTCTCGGCAGTGATCGAAGTCACCTGACCCTGCAACTGTGAAATCAAGGCCTGTGCTGATGATAGCTGAGCCTGCAAGCTCTGTACTGTGCTCTGCAAGAGGATATCTGACTCGCTACTGTCGGATCCACTGACGGAGATGGGTCAGTATGCCTCATCCTGTGGTCCACCTCTGCCTGCACTACCTCCTCTGCCACCTCTCCTGCCACCTCTCCTACCGTCTCTCCTGCCACCCCTACCATCACCACCATCATCTCCATCTGAGTCATCATCTCCACTACCCTCCTCGTCCTCACTGTCCTCTGAATCGTCATCACCTGACTCTGAATCTCTCTGTCGACGTCTCTGTCCAATGACAGGAGCAACAGCCTCATCGGGATCAAACATACGTAGAGGAGGATGCTGTAGAACATACTGAACATACTCTGGTGTCGCCCCTGCATCCAGAACATCCGCCTGGTAGTCCCACATCTGTGCACCTAAACTGAGGAACTCTGCAACAGCTGCATCATAAGAGATCCGTGGGCCCCACACTGCAAGCTCTGCCTGTCGCCGTGCATAAATAGCTGAACCAACAGGCATACCCTGAGTCCGACCAAACTGTCGCAATACACGTCCAGCAAGAAATCTCTCCAAGATCCATGTGGTCCGTCCAATCAAAAATCTGGAAGTGCATACAAAAGGCATCTCCCTCGCATCCTCTGGCCATGGCTCACAATCCAAATATGGCCTCCAGCATACTGTATCCAAACTATCCAATAGCCGCTGCCAATACACTAGCTTGCCTAGTCTAGGCTGAGCAATAATATGTGAATATCTCCATCTGTATGGTCGACCAGCTGGACGATCTCCTCGAGTCAATGGACGTAACACTGCAAAATGCTCCCATGCCCATATCTGTAATAATGAGCATCCAACCGCAAAACTCCGGCCTCTACCATAGACAATGTGATGTAACTCGTCATATAGGTGGGCTAGCATACAGGTACCCCATGCATATCGTGTGCCCTGCATCACCATGCTCTCTAAGACACGACCCCATCCGATCGCGAACCCCTTCGACCTATGGTCGGGGCACAACACACCTCCAATGAAACCTGCAAGCACAGCTGGTAGTGGTGGGTAGGAATCTGTAATCTCACTCCATGGGATGTAGTACCCAGCTATCTGATCATCTCTGAATATCCGTCTCAAAGCAAGAGTACCTCCAGCCTCTCGTCTGTCAAACACAACTACCTCTCCCATCACTGGGATCCGTAGGATGCGATATACATCCTCGGGAGTCACTGTAATCTCGCCGGTCGGTAAATGAAAGGTGTTGGTATCGCTATGCCACCTCTCTGCAAGTGCTGTCAATAGAGCCCTATTGAGGCGAACCTCGGGCATATCAAGTAATGAAGTCAAACCACAGGCATCAATGACATCTCTATCAGACTGTAATAAATGTGGAATCAATGACCATGTACTCGGAAAAGCCTCTCGTATCTGCAAGACACCTAGTCTCTCCTGTTCACATACATCATCAAAACAACATCAATATCACATCATCTTAACATATCAATCCAAAATGAATCAATCAAATTATTTGTTATACAAATAATATCAAAATCATGTTTGTTTTTAACAAACTTCGAAGCAAACAAATCAATCAAATTATTTGTTTTCCATCATCATGGCACGCAAATAATCAACATCAAGTTTCTTTCTAACAACTTTAGAAGAAAACTTATCTATACTATTTGTTTTTAACAACTTTAAAAGCAAATTTATCAACTACTATTTGTTCTCCAACAATTTGGGAAACAAATTTATCATGTGGAACAAAAAGCGCTACAGAACTAGTTGTATGCGCTACAAAAATCTTTATCAGCGCTAAATAAAATTTTGCGCTACAGAATCAATTAATGGCGCTATGATTTATATCACGGGCGCTATGGAAAAGTTTGCGCTATAATAATTTTTAAGAGCGCTATAAAACAAATCAGGTGCGCTATGATTTCATATGCGCTATGGAAATAATCAAAAGCGCTATGAAATATATCACGGGCGCTATGGAAAATTATGCGCTGTTGAAAATTTCAAATGCGCTACGATACGCCTTAAGGGCGCTACAATATTGTATGCGCTACGAAAATTGTTGAGTGCACTACGAAAAACTTTAAGAGCGCTAAAACTCAATGTTTTTGAATTAAAACATTAAAAACGTGCGCAAAATGAAATTATCCACAAACAAGGAGTTATGAGATACATACCGGAGGTCCGTAGTGCGCCGGTCGCTGATAACGTCGGATACGCTCGAAACGGTGTAGGTGAACTGGAAGTGCCATGATTGTCAACCCAGAGCTCAAAATTTACAAATTTTACTAGGTTAAAATTGAAAATGACATGGAAAATGAGATTTTTTAACCTATATAATGGTAAAATTAGGGCATTTTATCATATTTTTACATACCGGGGGCAATTTCTTTATCAAATTTTCATTTCATTTCTCTTCGGGTCAGTTTCTTCATATCTTAAGTTTCGAACGATAAATCGATATCTTTAAAATCATCAAAATTCAAAAATTCAAATATCGATTCATCGTTCGCGGGGGCATACATCTATCAATATTTCAAATCAATATTTGGGGCAAAATTTCAAAAATTCTTTGAAGTAATGCGTAAAACACATCACTTCAAAGAGGGGAAAAATGTATACACTTAAAAATGGTCATATCACATTGTCTGGTAATTAATTAAATATTTTTAATATTTAATTAAAATCTTTTGATTCTATCTACGTATAAATAAATTTAAATAATTTATTTATATTGTTCATGATTTCATTTCGATTAGATATTTAATCACCTTTTCATATTCATTTCTTAATTAATTAAATAAATGTTACAATTTATTTATATTAATTATCCTATAAACTTAGTTTGAATATTTTATTCAAATAAAGATTAAAATATTAAATTCTTCTAAATATCATTTATAATTAAATATTCCAAAATATTTGATTATTTCCTTTAATCCAATATTCATTTTTAAATCATTTCAAAATTCCTCCAATTCAATAATCTATTCATAATTAAATATTTCCAAAAATATTTAATTAAATTCTTCTAAATATTTCAAAAATCTTCTAAAGTCACATCATGATTAAATATTGCCAAAATATTTAATTAATTCTTCTATAGTTTCAAAAATCAAAAATCAAATATCAAAAAGCAATAAATTAAATTAAATAAATTTTATTTATTTAATTTGGGATTTATCTTCAACTCCCGGGAAACAAACTGCCAAAACAGAAAATTAAATTTCTCTGTTCCTGTGCAGGCTTGTTCCCGTGGGTTGAAGACAAGCTTCCATTCTTCTCTCCAACCTCTCAACCTCCCCCATTTTCTTCTCCAACCTCTCAATCTTTCACCATTCAAACCTACCAGACAATTCATAGCCATAGATTCTTGCCAGCAAGGATGAAGCCTGCAAAAATCTATAAATACAGCTGCCGGGAGCTCCAAATCATATAGAATTGGAAGCAAGAAAACTATAGCCAAATTACAAGCAGCATTAGCATTCATAGAGTATTATCATAGTAATAGTATAGCAATCATAGCAATAGAATCATGACTCATCTCATCTACAGCCCTCGTACATAATTACAGCCCCTGTCCATCTTCACCATCATTTAGGATAGTTTTTCTTTGCATACTCGTTCTGCAGCAGTCATTTGGAGAAGCTCACACAATCTGAGAGCCAGAAAGCTTCAAACCAATCTCTGGAGATAGAGAAAGACGGAATGTTCTTGAAGAATTGTTATTTTATAGCCAAGTTTATTTCAAATTTTCTTCAATTTAAAGTTATGTTAATAGTGTTTTGTTTTAATTAGATTAACAATAGAATACATTACACAGTTGTATGATGGTTATGCTCTACCATTACAAGTGACTATACTTGGCTTTGTCTCAAAGGGTAGGTTTTTATCCGATGGTTCCTAGTTTTTCCTATGGTTTCCTCAACATTTATATGGTGGTCTTTCCTCGAAGGTTTTTTCTTTTATCTAGTGAGAATTTTGGTTTCTTTTGTTGGGTATTGTCGGAGTTTATGAGCACCTAGCACCAGGGCCCTAAGCTTATGTTCCTTCTCAACTAGGGAGCTTAACCCTATTGGATTGTGCAATTCATTCCTACCACTACTCTAGGCCATATCCATGGCCTAGGTCAATGGCACCACCATCCCAACACCCTAATAGTGGTTGAGAAATCATTCAACTTGCTTAAGGAAGCTATTTATTTCAAGAGCTATAACAAGCTATTAACAAGCTCTTCTTAGCCACTCACATACTTTTCCAAATTCATCCAATGTATATTTATTTAGTTTATCAATTATTTATATTCTAATTAATAATTTGGACATTTTGGTACCTAAAAAAAGTTTTAATTTCTTGGGAGTTTTTTATTTGTATATTTCACATTTTAAAAATATGTACAACCATACATATTCATATGGTTGTATGATGGTTATGCTCTACCGTTATAGGTGACTATACTTGGCTTTGTCTCAAAGGGTAGGTTTTTATCTGATGGTTCCTAGTTTTTCCTATGGTTTCCTCAACATTTATATGGTGGTCTTTCTTGGAGGTTTTTTCTTTTATCTAGTGAGAATTTTGGTTTCTTTTGTTGGGTATTGTCGGAGTTTATGAGCACCTAGCACCAGGGCCCTAAGCTCATGTTCCTTCTCAACTAGGGAGCTTAACCCTAGTGGATTGTGCAGTTCATTCCTACCACTACTCTAGGTCATATCCATGGCCTAGGTCGGTGGCACCACCATCCCAACACCCTAATAGTGGTTGAGAAATCATTCAACTTGCTTAAGGAAGCTATTTATTTCAAGAGCTACAACATTTTACTAGGATATCATTTTTTTAAGTTAGATTATAGGAATCAAAAAGTTTGTTTGACCACTCATAATAGTATTGGTGATTTTTTTGGTTTCTTTTGCATGTTCTAGATTTTTCTCTGTGAAGTCTAGATCACTCATTTTTATCTCTCTAGATCATTTCTTTCACACAAAAGATCTATTTTTTTGAAAATGAACACACATTGAAAATATATTAACAATATCTTCTCATCCACCCATGTAATTTTTCTAGATCCATTCAATGTATAATTTATTTAGTTTATCAATTATTTATATTTGATTAATAACTTTTCCATTTTGACACCTACAAATTTTTACTCGAGTAGACTTTATTTCATCTTATCGATATGTATTGAGATTATTTATCTATGATTTATTTTCTTGAGAAGAGTATCATGGATTTTTCTATTCATCCTTTTGTAGTACCTTAAATAAGGATAACTATGAGTCTTGATGAAAAGGCATCTTGACACATCTTTGGTTTCTTAATCTTTTATCTTATCTTATGAACTCACACTTGAATTGGATATACCTAGGAGGAAGTCAACATAGAGACATAATATTATGCATGTCATAGGATTAATTTGTTTCAATATTTATTATGACACTATGTGTGTTATTTTGGACCTTGATTGCCCATGTACACTTTGGACCAAAATTTAGGTGATGTATGGAGACTATTGTATGTCACCATTCCTAGATGATCCTACTATACATTATCTCATACCCATTGATGGTGTAGATAATAATACCCTTTGGTGATGATATTTTAGAGGAGCTTAAATATTTTAAATCTCTTGAATATTTTGATGATACAAAGACTTCTTTTGTTTATCATTCTCCTCCTATCAGGATCACATCTCCATCACCTATTGTTATTTTAGAATCGAGTTTTCTTTGAGAGATTTCATTCTTTTTTGTAGCAAGACAATATTAGTCTTCCCAATCCACCTCATCGTGATTCTTATTTATCATGCATTTCATCCTTGTTTGTGGAGCCTCAATTGTTTTATTTGGGTGTTGATGGTTAGGTAAAATAAATTATCCTACTTCTCTTGAAAATATGATATATCTTGGATCTGTTATCTCTTAGGTCTCTATAGTTGGGTTTCAATGTGTCGATTCACATGGTTTTTAATGTGGGTGGTTTGTTCAAGGGGCCCTTATGGTTCTTGAGATTTTGAAAATAATTTTTCTTTCCCAAAATGTTTTTTTCTTTTATATTTTATATTTTTTTTTCTGAATTATAATCTACTCTACCAAATTTTAAAGAAAACACAAAAGATATAGGGTTAACAAGAAATAAAATAAAATAAAGATTGATATAATACTAATAATTTCATTTTTATATCACAAAATATGAGGAAATTGGTTTTAGTACTAACTTTATTAAGATCCACAATATTTTAATCTTAAATAAAATGAATGTGATCTTCAAAGTAAATTTTGGAGTTAATTAAAAAATTCATCAAACCACTATATTACACATGCATATATTTAATGTTAATTGCATTAACTCATCAAAATAGATTTTCAATTTAGACGTCTTAATTTCTCATAGAATTCAAAACATAAAGAATTGACAAGTGTATTCTACCATTCTATAGATAAGAAATAATTGAGGAAGCCATATCTTTATTAACTTCAACAAAAAAAATCACACCGCCAAAATCTTGATCTTCTTCTTCCAAATTTCTTTCTCAAACAAATTGTAGAAAATAAAATTCTAACTAATTATTGTCTCACTAATTCAAATATCAAGAGAGGGACCCTTTTACAATCTTGAAAACTCCCTTTTATAGAGAAGAGGAGTTAACACATCTAGTTAATCTATACTAACAACTATAAAAAATTCATGCAAATATATTTCCAACTATAGAAACTATCTAAAAATAGTATCCTAACTCTATCTCTTAAAATCTAACACATGCAGTAGCTTACATCAGTTTTGCATGTAATTTGAAATTGAAACTAAACTACTAACTAACTGCCTAAAAATAGGGACCACCTTTATTCATTAGATGGGGCCGATTATTTAGCAATTATTCATTTCATTACAATTAAAATATTGAATAGAAGAATAATTGTCTAACAAGAACTGGCACTTTGGCTTGATGCCAAAATTTATTCAAAATTTCAAATTTCAAAGTTCATTGCTAGCCTTTTTGCTTATATTCCAAGTAGTCATTCAAACACTTGGTTAGTATCTCATTGTCTAGCCCCTTTAGAAAATATACTTTGAACTTAGATTCATTGCGCATTTTCTAAAAAAAAAAACAATCTAATTGTTCATGTCATGCAAGTCATTATTGAAACTTTTAAAATCTAACTTGAGTTGCATCAAATGATCAACTACATTTTCATCTACCCTACTATGGAGCTCTTCCACTTTATGCTTTAATGCTTGTTCTACTTCTTGTGTTACTTTGATAGTATATTCCACTATATCTACTACATCTACGCTAATTATTTGACCTACAAAATACTCAAACTTGTCCCTAGCCTTGTGAATTTCTCTTTCTTTTGGGACCTTTTTCATATAACATATTAACACCCTTTTTGAAAACTATATCTTCGATGTTTTTTCAACAAAATCTTCATCATTTGAGTATAAATGTTATTATTGGCTAACACCTTAAAAGGTATTTTTCTTATTTCTCTAAGTAAATGTAATTCATATTCATACATTTCATCCTCCATCCTCATAAGGTCTAAGAATTTCCCCATGATTTTATCTAAATAAATAACTTGATGATATTTACAACCAAAATTTATGTGCTTACAAGCTTTATATAACATTGTGTCTATCCAATTGTCCAAATCATGTGCCTTTTGTTTCATGACCTATAAGATATCTACTTCACTTTTAGGCATCAAGACTGGTGAGCTTATGGAAGTACTCGGTTGTGAAGCTATAGGAGTTATCAAATATTTCATAAAATATTTCATATGTTGTTGTTAGGTTTCTTGATCTTTATCAATCCACAACTTCAAAGATTCAATAGGTGTGTCAAAATAAACCATCTCTTCTTCATTTTTTTGTCTACCCAATTTAGCTTGGGTTACTTGGTAATCTTGAGGGGTCATATCTCTAGCATCTTTATCTATGATTAAAGTTACAATTTCTACATTCCTTTCTTTATTTTGGTTCATTTATACTATTAAGAGGACCTTAGGATTATTTTGGAGTTTTTATTTATTCACCATAGTCATTAATATTGTAAAATTTAATAGATACACCTATACATCCTTACTCCCAGCAACGAAATACGACTTAAGCCATGTTGGGCTAGTAGGCACATTTTGCATAGTTGTATCTGGAGTAGGTAGTTGTTGGTATGGTGGTGGACTAGGAGTACGATGCATTTTTTGTGGATGACGAGGAGGAGTTTGGATTAGAATTTTTATTTTAGGTAACTCTTAAGAGGGGAATGAACAGTATCTATCTTATCACCTTCATCCTCTATATCTTCAATAGAAATTGCTTCATGTTGAGACTCAACCCTATTGGGAGGAGATTAAGGAGTTTTTAATATTCCTTCTCCTCTCTTCAACTATTCTTCTATAATTTTCAATACTTCACTAAGTGTATCCTTAGTTTTTTATACTTAGGAAACTCTGATATCATTGGAGCTTTAGGAGTTGCTACATTTGGTGGTGTTCCCATAGGAGTTGGAGAAGGAGAAAAATTAATATAATCCTTCCCAAGATATTTTCTATATAATGAAGGGGTTGATAGGAAAATCTATGGCTTTTCAGGATGAGCCCACCATCATGGTGTTGCTCCAAGTCCTCCAATCACTCATGCATCAACATCTTTCATCCTTTGAGCTTTGTCATAATATTTCTTCAACTTCTCTTCAAGATGTTTTATTTTCCTAATTTTTCTTTTCTTATATGTGGAAATATGATCACTTTTATCCTTCCTCTTCTTCTTTTTAACCTTATCTTTGTCTATTAAACCCTTTTGATGTTGTAGCCAACTGAGATTATAACCTTCTACCTTCTAGTTAATCAACTTCATATTTTTATATTTTTCCACCATCCAATTAACCATTTGAAAAGGTATGTCTAAATTATGAAGATCATATATTAGATTCAAAATATTCCCATCCTTTGTCATTTTGTTAGGGGTATTTTTTCCTATTCATATCCTTTATTTTCTTTAGATATATAATCTACAAAAACTCATTTTTCTTACATTAAAATTATTGTGACAATTTTCCTAAATATCTCCCATAGTCACTTTATGCTTTTACTATGTACCATAAACCCTCTCTACCTTACCATTGGCATCACATATGACCTGTGCATCATATGTCTTTAAATTAAGAAATAAAATTTCTTCCTTAGAAGCTCTAGCACATAATATATTAGGGAAAGAATAATATCTTAGGAAAAAAGGGAATTACACCCTTGGCTTTTGTGTCTTCATGAATTTTCTTTGAATCTCCAAAACTTGAGTAAACTCTAGAAAGATTACCTTGTCACTACAAAACCTAGGAAGCAAGAACAAAGATATTGAAATATTTGATATTCTAATATAACTTGGCTTAGGGAATTAGATAAACCATTGGCACCACCCTAATACCAATTTTTTTGTTGCATATGAAATTCTAACTAAGTCATCCCCCATAAATTTATTGATGATGGGGTAGAAAAGGGAATCATTAACCCTTTTATTATTTTTTTGGGACTCTTTGAGCTTAAGTTGGGTATAGTATTCTTAGACTCTCTATTGTCCATCCCTTTCACCTAATATCCCTTCTATTGCTAGTCCTAGGAATGTGGCTTTTCTTGCAAGAAAATAAACAATATAAGAAGTCATAAAGAACTTCTTTGTTATTTGGATATTACTCAATTGATGATCTAAGTTATCACTAACCAATTATACCTATTCAAAGTACTCAACATCATTGATAATTGTGTAGATAAATTGGTACATATAGGTGTGATAAGCCCTAGATTTTGGCTTTCCCATGGCCCTATTTAACAAAGTGATAATACCACCAATCTCTCCTTAAAAATATGATATGGTGAGATTATTTGGTATCTTGGTTATGGCCTTTATTATTTTTTTATCCAATAATTGTTGAGTTTTCTAATTTTATGTTCTTTGTTGGTCTCAAAGGATATCAATGCTTGTCATTTTGTCAAAGTCTTCAAGGTTTCCTTGAATGGTAAACATAAGACATGAGTTATGTAATATGCATTGATGTTAAGCATAATATCTTCATCTAGGTCCCTATAGGTTCTTGTGTCAGGATCATAATGTGCAACACATTCCATGATTAGCTCTTGATTATGTATGGACGCCAAGAATTATACAATGTGCACTAACCCAAAGTTGGTAAGAACTCTTGATCTTGTAGTAATTCCATCTCCAAATGTTCTCTTCTTGAAATCCTCAAGATTGATGTGTCCAAGGTCTGTGTTTGTGATATATTAAACTATGGAAGAAATATTTGTGACCCTCAAAACTCCTTGTAATTTGTACTTCATGGTGATAGAAACCATTTCTAACTTTTTAGCTACTTTTTCAATCATTATGCATGAAATAAAAATAACCTAATGAATTATCCATACTTTAGTGCTATACTTATTGCCTAGGCTTCTAGGGAGTGATAGATACCTTCAAGGGTTCTTATTAACCCTAGAAAACCAACTAAAATATTACCTAGGATCTTGGGTATTAGATTCTTTCATTAGAAAATTTGAGTATTTTTCTATTCAGGTCAAGTCTAGGAGTTGGGTCAAGACAGGAACATGAAACCTTAGTTTTAAATTTGGTGGGTTTTGGGTTGTAGGATAAACTAGGAACTTGGTTCCAAGTTCCTCTTGATCCCTTGGATTTGAAAGGAAATAGTGTAAAACCTAGGAATGAAGGGTAGGTAGATGGCGAGTGTCAAAAAGAAATGGGGACTTGGAACCTAGGTTCTAAGTCCCTAACTAATCCCAACATCCAGAAGGAACATAATTCAAGAAAGCTCCTTATGAAGGAATGGATTGCAGGTTGTAGGAGGGACCACAAACTTGGAATTTGGTCCCTAGTTCTAATTGAGTTTCAATATATAGAAAGAAACATGTGTAGAAAAGACATTATGATGAAAGATCGAGGACTAAGCCATAGGAGGAAATAAGAACTTGGAACTTGGTTCCAAGTTTCAACCAAGTTTAGATACCTGAAATGAAATTGAGAATGATGCTTAAGGTGCATAGAGACTTATTTATTATGAGTGGGAAATAGAGAAAAAGTGTAAATATGGACTTAGAACTAGGTTCCAAGTCCTTGGTGACACTTGGTGTTCAAAAACTAAAATACATTGGGATAAGGATGAGGAAGGGGAGTCAAGTAGTGGGACAAAGTAGGGACTCAAGGTCCAAGTGGAAATGGTTAAATATGATGAAAGATGGTGAAATTTTTGTGGATGTAGAGATCGAGTGAGCATGTGGAATTGAAACTAGGTTCCAAGTCTGTGTTGAGACCCTTGACCTGAAACAAAAGAGGGGAGGTTGCAGGTTCAAAATACCTCAAGGGAAAATCACAAAAAAAAGGCCATTGAAGATCCAAATTTAAATAGAAAAAAATGCCTTGAACTAGAATGCAACGAAAATATATAAAATTACAAAATAAAAACACATAAAATAAAATTCAAAAAAATAAAACTAGGGCCTAGGTGGAAACTTAGAGTTTCATAAAAACCAAACCTAGACCACAACTAACTAAGAATGACCAATTTTTTTTAAAAAAATGAAAGACTAAACAAAATGAAGAGAAACCATCAGATACATGGAAAACAATTGACTCACCTTGCAATTGAACATCAAGATATAAGAGAGAAGACACAAGAGAGGGGACCAAGAACTAGCACCCAATTAATGAAATCCACTTGAAGGCACTCATTCCACTTTGAAATCATAGCTCACAAAGGTCACAAGAACGAGGAGATGTTACACCCCATTGTGAGATTACCAATTACTGTTACTTTTTATTCAAGTTAAAATATTAATAGAGGAATATGTTTTGTATATATTTCAATGAAATGAGATTAATGTACAATGTAATGTGAATGCTATAAATGATTTGATGATGAAAATGGTATCTTATGAATATGAATGTTATGTTACTGGTTAACTTCTTTTGTGATGCACTAAGTTGGATGCAGGAAATAATCAAGCCCTCTAGAAAGAGAGGGGTAGTATCACCCAGAGAGGAGTTTGGTTTGGTAACCCCTAATATACCTACTTGAGCTATCACACACTCACATCCTAGCTAGTTAAGTCAAGTCAGTTTGGGATTTGGTAAGTAAACCATTGGTCATAGTTTTTGGGATGATTGGAATGTTGTGTATTGATCTTTAATATCATTTGGTTGTTTCTTTGGTTTGAATTAAAAGTGACTATATCTTTGTATTGAGTATATGTTCTACTTCGTTATTTTAATACATATATATATATATATATATTAATTGATATGTATATACATTAAATGTATATATAGATGTATATATGTGATAACTCATGCATATGAGCATATATGCGTGTGCACATACGTAGGTAGAAATACTTATGTATACTCATACGCGGATACCTCATATACATGGGAAATCGATTGGACATATATATACTTTGTATATATACTTATCGAAATATATATATATATATATATATATGATTATAAAATGATTAAATAATCATATATATGTATATATATATATATATGCATGTATTTGATATTATATACATACATACATATATATTAATATACACATATGTATTTGTAAATATATGTATATGATTGACAATTGAATGATTTTAATATATATGTTAATACATATATATTATAATGATAAACCATTATAATATATATTAATATATATTGTTAAATATATTGAATGCTATGAAAAGATGTCATTGTATATGTAGTGTGAAGTTATAAAAAATGCAACACTTATATAAAGCAAGCAAAGTTAACATAATATAAAATAAGTGTTACACATATATGTGCAATGGTTTTACATTGATTTGTTGCAGTTGAAGTGCTAGAAATAAAGCACATATAATAGCAAATATAAACAAAATTATTTTAATTAGTAAGATAAAACAAAGGAGTAGTGCATATTATAATGATAAACCATCATAATTATATATTAATATATATTGTTAAATATATTGAATGATATGAAAAGATGTCATCGTATATGTAGTGTGAAGTTATAAACAATGCAACATGCTTATATAAAGCAAGCAAAGTAAACATAATATAAACTAATTGTTACACATATATGAATGCAATGGTTTTACATTAATATGTTGCACTTGAAGCACTAGAAATAAAGCACATATAATAGCAAATATAAACAACATTCTTTTAATTAGTAAGATAAAACAAAGGAGTAGTGCCTATTTGTTTTTCCCTGTATAGAGGATGATAAAGCATTTAAATGTTAAAGTTTTCATGTAAAATAAAAGCTATAGATAGTTGTTGCAAGGCATTGGACTTGGTCAAAGCCACGATATGGTAGAAGGAAAAAAGAGTTTGCTTTGTATTAGTCTAGTTGCCACCATTCTAGGTGCCATGGGCAGAAAATTGGCATGAAATGAGCTATGTTGAGTGATAGAAAGCTATAAGGAAACCATAGCAGATGCTTTGACATAGTAAATTTGCTGCAAGCTAGTTGGAAAGTGGTAACTCAGCCATGAATAAGAAGTTTATTTCACTTGGACTATATATGTGTTTGAATTTTGATTCTTTTAGTTGCCATATTTCAACCAATTCTGCTTCATCGACCTGTTTAGAGGAGGAGTTGGTTTTGAACTTGTGTCATTGATTTTAGAGGTGTCAATATGATGAAAAAGGTGGTGAATTGAGAAGATAAACTATAGCATTAATTTTCTCAATGCTTAGTATAAATAGAGGGCAGCCTCTTAGTCTTTGGCATTCATTCATTTTGGAATTCATTTGTTTACATTTTGTTGTAGTCTTTTTCTTTGTGTAAGTTGCGTTGAGTGCAAGTAGTGAGGAGTGATATTTTTCTTGAGTGTTGTGAGATATTTAGTGAGAGTTTTTGAGTGTTAGGAAGGAGGCTGAAATTGGAGAAAAACTGAAGGTAGAAGGAGCAACAAGCGAAGTCTTTGGAATTGAGCTTTGAGAACAATTTCTCCATGAGAAGCAAAAATTCCAAACATGCTAGTCTTTCATATTTTGTTTTATTGATTGTCATATGTTTGCAAGTGATTGAGGAATTGGTGATTGCATTTTATATAAATTTTTCTTATATGTTGAAAGGTGAAATCTTATTAGATTGAATATGCATATATTTATTATATAGAAGAATGTGATTGTATATGTTAAACAAAGGTAACTAGTTTATACTATTATAATATCTAGGTTATCGTAAGTCAAATGTATGATAGCATTAATTATAATGTTGGGAAAAATGGTAAGATATAGATGTACTATGAGGGGAGTGTCAATTTGTGATGTTATGTAAACCTATTTATGAAATGAGTTTTCTCTTGGGATTAGGATAAACCAAGGTTGGGAGTAACCTAGATGGTTAGTTAGATCACTTGATTGTACATTACCTTTTGGGATGGAATCATGTTATGGAATAATCTCGACAAGATTTAGTATGGTCATGTTATTTACCAAATCAATCAAGAGGGTGGATGAACATACGCCGTCCACTTCATAGAAGTGAGACACCACTCCTTAAAAGCGAGTTTGATATGTATTGATAAAATCTTTGGCCAAAGTAGTGTAAGTTGCTATTGCATACACTGTCAATTCATTGTGAGCCAAGATTGCATAACTAGGTTGGGAATGTCATGCATGTAGGTGGGTATCCACTATATGGTAAGCTCTAGATATGTAGGACACAACACCATGCTCAGGTAGGCTATTATTATTATGAGGGTTACTTGACCAATCTCTTTGTTGAAGGGTAGGGCCATCTTACCAGTTAGGTAGATGTGCAAGGGATCACAAAAAGTTTGTGGTTGGAGGAAAAAAACTTGGGTGATACTCTCCCTCATGTAGTCAAAAACCAAAATTTGAGGATGTATGTCCAATGAGGGACATCTAGACTGAAGGTAAAACTGTTGTTCAAACACTCCATCATTGCTTCTAATCTTCCCATTTCATTGTGCATGTTGATTCCTACGCAAAGAATCATATTCAAATAGCCTAAAAACTCGAATTATCTATTGTCTATCAACCTCTTTTACTCCAGATTCTACCTTTTTTCCTTTAGTTTGGCACCCAAACTTAGAGTTATCACCTTTTTACTTTTCATGCATCTCAAATTTCTTCCTAACTTGGCGTTGCAAGATTTCCCTCATTTTCCCTTATTTTCTTTTCACATGGAATAAGGTTTTGAGGTGAGTTTTCTAAATGTGGTGTGGGAAACATGAGACTTGATGAATAATGCTTAAATAAAACTTTACCAAGCCTTTATCATGAAAATAATAATACTCCTCAAAATTGATTTTCATCTAAAACCCAAAGTTTATTTAAATGAGTTATTTAAGTGTGAACTTACTTCTCTTTTCTGTATCCACTAATGCATTACACAAATTCCCTCCTTTTCCAACCTCCAATGCAGTTATTGTTGTGGCATTTTAAATTTTTATAAGTTGTGCAACAACACCTTTGACTTTTGACCTATCAAAATGCTTTGCAAGACCATTATAGGTAAGTTGAACATTTCCTGCAATTTTTTTGTGCATTTTCTGTTCGAAACGTATGACGATATTGAAATGGAATGTTTTTTGAAAGTAAGGGTTGTTATAAAATATGAAGGTGAACTTCAATACATTTTTTTGTTACAGTTTGCATAACAAAAAGTGCTCATTGAACAAGAATTAAGAAGTGAGTCACAACCTTGTGTGTTTTCCATCCTCCATCTTTTTTGTACATTTTATGTTCCAAACGTATGGAGATAATGAAATGGAATGTTTGTTGAAAGTAAGGGTTGTTATAAAATATGAAGGTGAACTTCAATACATTGTTTTTTTATAGTATGCATAACAAAAAGTGCTCATTGAACAAGAATTGAGAAGTGAGTCACAACCCTGTGTGTTTTCCATCCTGCAATTTTTTTGTGCATTTTATGTTCCAAATGTATGGAGCTATTCAAATGCAATGTTTACTCAAACCAAGGATTATTATAAAATATGAAGGTGAGCTTCAATACATTGTTTTGTTACAGTCTACATAACAGAAAGTGCTCATTAAACACGAATTGAGAAGTGAGTCACAACCCTGTGTGTTTTCCATCCTGCAATTTTTTTGTGCATTTTATGTTCCAAACGTATGGAGATATTGAAATGGAATGTTTGTTGAAAGGAAGGTAAACTTCAATACATTGTTTTGTTACAGTTTGCATAACAAAAAGTGCTCATTGAACAAGAATTGTGAAGTGAGTCACAACCCTGTGTGTTTTCCATCTTGCAATTTTTTTGTGCATTTTATGTTCCAAACATATGGAGATATTGAAATGGAATGTTTGTTGAAAGTAAGGGTTGTTATAAAATATGAAGGTGAACTTCAATACATTTTTTTGTTACAATTTGCATAACAGAAAGTGCTCATTGAACAAGAATAGAGAAGTGAGTCACAACCCTATGTGTTTTCCATCCTGTAAATTTTTTGTGCATTTTCTGTTCCAAACGTATGACGATATTGAAATGAAATTGTGGACACAGAAAAAGTAACCCTTCTACTTTTTCATGTGCAGGCCCTCCTAGTGGACTTTGACTTGATTTTTGCCTAGATTTAATATTGTAATGTGGCCAACACATTCACATTAGGTCTTGGACCCTTGTGAATCATTAAGACTTCTAGGATGTCTTGTAAAGGTGTTGTGAAGTGTTGTAACCCACTTTCACACTTTTCTAGGACCCTTTCATCATAATTCACCTAAATAGCCCCTTTTTATCACTTATCAAGTCTTATTTCAAAGTGTTGTAAATTGTTGTAACCCACTTTCACTCTTTTCTAGACTTGTCATCACTAATTCAACCCTTTCTCATGTTTAAATGACCCTTTAATACACTTTTTGGCCGTTTTTAAGTGTGTTTTTGAAAATATTCTCGTTGGAAAATATTTAATGCCCTTTAATTCCCGACACCCATTTAATTTTCTTAAGTGGGACTAAGTCACCAATAGGGGTGACTTAGTCCTTTTTGGCACAAAACTCAAAAAAAAATCAATTTTCTGGTGGGATTTTGTCCTCTAACCCTTGAGGTCGGCCTATGATGTGTTATCTTTGGGAAATTTAGTAAGAACAAGTATAAATAAGGGTTTTTCCTCTCATTTTAACCCTATTCACCCATTCAATCTCCTAATTCATCAAGCATTCACTCAAGCAATTAAATTAATCATTCTCAAGCATTCAAGCACTCTAAGCATAATCAAGTCATCCATTGGAGCACTTCATTGCATATCTTCAGATTGTCAACATCAAGGGTTTGGTAAGTTTATGACATTGCATGTTGTTGATTTATCATTCTCTTTCCATTTCATTTCATTTCATAGGGTTTGATTACCAAAATGGGATTTGACCAAGGAAAATCCCTATACTCTAACCCTTAACCATTTTCCCCCTTTGCATGTGTGTTTGCAGAATTTGTATGCAGATTTGTCAAAGAAATAGGTGTTGAAAAGTGGTCAAGAAGTCTTCAAAGTCAATCAAGTCAACACAACCCTAATTCAAGCTTGGAGACACCTTTTACCCTGTTTTCTATAGAATCAAGTGTAGACCTAAGGCTACAAGATTTTGTCCCAAAAAGAAATCTGCAGGTGGACTAAGTTGCCACTATTGGTGGATTAGTCTTGCTTCTAGGATTCTAGGATTGTTTTGTGGTTTTTGCATCACATAGTGTTTTCCAACACTTCACATTTCTTAGGTTTAGTATCATTAAATCATTTTATTTTCAGATCAATGCATTAGTACATCATAATTAGACTTATTACATCCCATTCACATTAACTTTGAGTGTTGAAATTTGCATTTTGGACCCTATTCCATCCCTTTCTCCTTTTAGGTGAAAAACCCTAGAAGGAGCAAAGCATTGTGTGGGCAATCCAAAATCATTGTCCACAAGAATGTTTGTTAAAAGTAAGGGTTGTTATAAAATATGAAGGTGAACTTCAATATATTATTTTTTTACAGTCTGGAAAACATAAAGTTCCCATTGAACAAGAATTGAGAAGTGGGTCACAACCCTGTGTGTTTTCCATCCTGCAACTTTTTTGTGCATTTTTTGTTCCAAACGTATGACGATATTGAAATGGAATATTTGTTGGAAGTAAGGGTTGTTATAAAATATGAAGGTGAACTTCAATACATTGTTTTGTTATAGTTTTCATAACAAAAAGTTCTCATTGAACAAGAATTGAGAAGTGAGTCACAACCTTGTGTGTTTTCCATCTTGCAACTTTTTTGTGCATTTTTTGTTCCAAACGTATGGAGATATTTGTAGACACGTAAAATATACTAATTGACATTGTGCATCTGATCTGACTACTAACATCGTTTCATCCTGAATCATCCCTCGGTCTAACCATTTAATCAAATCTTCTTATCTGATTAAATTCATCAATATTTCTCCCTTAATTAAATAAACTAATTATTTAATTAAGTCTCTCTCTTTTGTTAATTAAATCAATCAATCTGATCTAATTATCCCTATTTAATTAAATAGTCAATTTTGTTTAATTGAATCTCTAAATCTATCTATTAAATAAAATAAATTAAAACCTTATTTGATTTAATCTAACACCATCTCTTTTAATTAAATAAATAAAAATCCTTATTTAATTATTCTCTTATCATATTCCTCTCTTATTTGATTTAAATAAATCCTCTTGGCATTCTATAAATAAAGAGCTCATATCCTCATTTTATCATCCACAAATTATGCAAATTTATTATGCTAAAATATTTAGCCATTTCCATCAAATATTATTGAGTTCTTAGCTAGGTTATGCAGGTTTTTAGCTTGGAGCACTCAATCTTCATCAACAAAGTGGAACATTCATCAATCATCATCAACACATATCAATCTTGTATCATAGGAATTGGGAAAGGGCCAATTTTCACATCAAATTGATACCAATTCCCCCATGGGATCATGAGTTTGAAAATTTAAATTAGGATTCAATCTATTTTGTTGTTTTCATTGTGTTCTTCATTGTTTATTTTCCTAATTTGAGTTTTGTAAATGGATTTCATGGGGAATCCTTGTTCTTGCTTGCAATCTCTAACTTAATGTGTTTGTTCTCACTGTTTTGTAGGTATTTGGATTGGGGTTCACACAATATTCAAATGCAATGTTTACTCAAACCAAGGATTGTTATAAAATATGAAGGTGAACTTCAATACATTGTTTTGTTATAATCTGCATAACAGAAAGTGCTCATTGAACAAGAATTGAGAAGTGAGTCACAAACTTGTGTGTTTTCCATTCTGCAACTTTTTTGTGCATCTTTTTTTCTAAACATATGAAGATATTCAAATGCAATGTTTACTCAAACCAAGGGTTGTTATAAAATATGAAGGTGAACTTCAATACATTTTTTGTTACAGTCTGCATAGCATAAAGTGCTCGCTGGACAAGAATTGAGAAGTGAGTCACAACTCTATGCGTTTTCCATCTTGCAACTTTTTTGTTTATTTTATGTTCCAAACGTATGGAGATATTCAAATGCAATGTTTACTCAAACCAAAGGTTGTTATAAAATATGAAGGTGAACTTCAATACATTGTTTTGTTATAGTCTACATAATAGAAAGTGTTCATTGAACAAGAATTGAGAAGTGAGTCACAACCCTATGTGTTTTCCATCCTGTAACTTTTTTACGTATTTTATGTTCCAAACGTATGGATATATTCAAATGCAATGTTTACTCAAAACAAAGGTTGTTATAAAATATGAAGGTGAGCTTCAATACATTGTTTTGTTATAGTCTACATAACAAAAAGTGCTCATTGAACAAGAATTGAGAAGTGAGTCACAACCCTATCTGTTTTCTATCCTGCAACTTCTTTGTGCATTTTATGTTCCAAATGTATAGAGATATTCAAATGCAATGTTTACTCAAACCAAGGGTTGTTATAAAATATGAGGGTGAACTTCAATACATTGTTTTGTTACAGTCTGCATAACAAAAAGTGCTTATTGAACAATAATTGAGAAGTGAGTCACAACCCTATGTATTTTCCATCCTGCAACTATTTTGTTTATTTTTTGTTCCAAACATATGGAGATATTCAAATGCAATGTTTACTCAAACCAAGGGTTGTTATAAAATATGAAGGTGAACTTCAATACATTGTTTTGTTATAGTTTGCATAACAAAAAGTGCTCATTGAACAATAATTGAGAAGTGAGTCACAACCCTGTGTGTTTTCCATCCTGCAACTTTTTTGTGCATTTTTTGTTCCAAACGTATGGCGATATTCAAATAGAATGTTTGTTGAAAGTAAGGGTTGTTATAAAATATGAAGTTGAACTTCAATACATTGTTTTGTTACAGTCTACAAAACAGAAAGTGCTCATTGAACAAGAATTGAAAAGTCAGTCACAACCCTATGTGTTTTCCATCCTACAACATTTTTGTGCATTTTCTATTCCAAAAATATGACGATATTGAAATGGAATGTTTGTTGAAACTAAAGGTTGTTATAAAATATGAAGGTGAACTTCAATACATTGTTTTGTTATAGTCTACATAATAGAAAGTGCTCATTGCATGTGCTTACATTTGTAAATAAGTTAACATAAATAATAAGACTTGAGGTGGCATTTCCTACCATTATTTGATGGAATTTGACATTGTTTATAATGAAATTTTACATGGAAACAAAAATTGTCATGAAGTCTGCAAGAACATAGTCTTATATTTTTTTAATTAAGAGGGGTAAACGCTTTTGACCTAGAGCTATGAATCGGTGAGGTCACAAACGGGGGACCTCGTCCCCACTATAAATTGTCAAAAACTACACCCCAAAGGGGTTCAAGCCTTGATAGCAAGATTAACAATACAACTTAACAATCACACCGTGTCACTATTGGTAGAAGACTGTAGTCAAATTCAAACATACCAAAATAATGTAATTCCACACCATAATTGTTCAATAATTACATGATCAAAGATAATGTAATTCCACACCATAATTTTCAATAATTACATGATCAAAGACCAAATGCAAAATGACTATTCTCAGCCTCTCTCATCCTCTCCTACACTTCCTTTTATGTGCAATTGCAGAGACAGATAAAATCTTATAGGCTTCTTTGGTTCACTTGCACAGATCCTTGTTGTTGTACATGTAACAAGAGGATTTGGGGAAGCCTCTGCTTCGACCATTGCATTTTCAACACCTTCAACCTGTAACAAACCCATCAATATAAATGACTACATTCAGCAATTAATGTATGGATATAAGAAAAAGGAAACATCAGATCTAAGGACAGAGAAAGAGAACCAGTTGGGGGGAGAGATGAAAGTCTTATCTGAAAATGCAAACAAATTTTGTAACACATTTATATATATGGAATGAAATCATTTATATGTACCTATGGAGGAGAAATACAATTGGAAATAGATGAGAAGGAAAAGGAAAAATTAGATGGACCAAGAAACATCGCCAATAAGTTCAAGGCTCGATTTTATCACTTCTTTGCCAGAAATTGAAGGAAATTGAGAAATTGAGCAGGCTAGTGTCAAGAATCGATAAAATTGGCCCTTGACCTTATTGGCTAGCTTGCTCACACCTGCCACTTCCTTATTCATCCTTTCCTTGTAATGTAAATAATGTTAATGTCACATCAAATTCAAATGCATGCAACCAATTCATTCAAAATATGAAAATACACTTTCAAAAGAAGATTTTAAAATTACACTTTCTTCCACTTTCTTCCTCTGAAGGAACCAAGGACAATGTGTTTTCCAATATACTATCAAAATCAGAATATTCATAACAAAAATGAAATTTTCTAAATGAAATCACAAAGACACTCTAAAATCTGAGCAAAAAGTGACTGCAATGGCACATAAAAGTATTCAAGATATTGAAAACTCTATCCAAGAAATGTTGCCAATAAGGTCAAGGCCTGATTTTTTTGCTTCCTTGCCAAAAATTGAGAAATTGGAATCATGTCACCCTATTACATCAACATAGTAGGATAACGAGTTTCCTATTTCTCAAAATTTCTACCCATTTGGAACAGGAAAATGTGCCTCGACAGGGCATCAAAGAAGAAAGGGTTCCTGGGGAGGAGATCGTTTTCCTGGGTAGAAATTTTCCTCCCCAAGCACCCTTTCTTCTTTGTTGCCCTGTTGAGGCACATTTTCTTGTCCCAAATGGATACTAACTTGCTCACACCCACCACTTCCTTGTCCATCCTTGCCCTGTAATGGAAGGAATGTAAACATCACATCAAATTCAAATACATGCAACTAATTCATTCAAAATGTCAAAATACACATTAAAAAGTAGATTTCAAAATTACCCTTTCTCCCACTTTCTTCCATTGTCCCTTTTAAAGTACACATTCGTGGTTGGTTGTAATATGTAAAAAAGTTGCAAGTGTTATAGGATAGTTAAAGTTCCAAAATTTATTGCACTCTCTATTGTAAGCAAGCACATATTTTTTCAATCACAAGAAACAAAATTTTAAGGTGGAATTCCTTACATTCTTGGTGCATAGGAAACAAAAACTTTTCACAAGCAAATAATTGGCATGGGACAGTGTGTTTTCCAACACTGGAAATAATGTGTGCATTTTTTGTTGCAATCAAATGAAGATAGTGAAATGTCATTTTTAATGTTACAAATAACATTTAATACCATTATTCATTTGAAAGTATCCATGATGAGAAAAATAGCTTTGCCCACATATATACATACAAAACATTTATTGCTATACTCTATTGAATACCATTGATGACTATATTAAAAATTCTCAATCTCAAATGATTTAAATGTCAACCTTTTTCTTTCATTTATAAGCAAGCTACCATAAACAATAAGACTTCAGGTGGCATTGCATGTCGGTATATTTCATATTAACATAAATAGAATGCACATAATAAACACATAGCCAAACGATGCATTTGTGGTTGGCTATAATATATAAAAAAGTTGCAAGTGTTATGGATAGTTAAAGTTCCAAATCTTTTTGCACTATTTGCTGTAAGGAAGCATATATTTTTTCACTCATAAGAGGAATTTCAAACACAATTTTTAGTCTACCTAACACTTTTGATAAATTTTGAAGGTGCCTTTCATTACATTCTTTTTGTTTAAATAAAATAAAATTTTGAATACATTCATATTGTCAACATAATTGTCAGTGGGGGATACATAAAAGTATCCAAAATCAACTGAGGTGTGACCAACTAATTGGGCTCTTACTGTGTAAGTAACCAAAATGTTTTCATTACATTCATACTGTCTATGTGTAATTGCAAGTTCAAAAAAATTGGGTGTTATGAAACCTGCAACCCAAATACTATTTTCAAACCCTTTACAAGTAACAACCCAATTGGTTACTCACCCCTCAAGTGAATTTGGATAGTCTTATATATCTCTGACTTGCAACACCCTGTGCTCTCAAACCTTTAGCTTTCAACATGTAGAATGAAAGAGTTCACAACACATAGTGTTTTCCAATAACAATAATTGTTACAATTTAAAACGCATGTCTTACTCACATCAGCCTTCCTGCGTGTGGTGCAAAAATAGCTTCTCATGCAGGGAAAAAAACATTGGCGTAATTCAAAGCAATGAGAAAAATGAGGGATTTCATTTGGCTTCAGTGTGTAGAGGGTTTTACAACATTGTGTGGGTTTAAATCTTTCACTCACCTCCCATTGTGTTTTTCCAACCTGCAATCATACAGACTATTAATGTTTATTGGAAAACACTAGGTGCTTATAAAACAATTCCTTTCATTACATTCCTACTATCTAATTAACAAAATCTTTTGAAGACAGTCATACTGTTTTGTAAAATTCAAAGTTGCAAAGCACTGGTTTTATGAAATTTGTAACCCACATAATGTTTTAAAACTCGCATAATGCAAAGCATTGGTTTCATCACTTTTATCATCCATCTTGCTAGTCCCCACAATACATTGTCCCCTCTATGGATGCAGCTACTCTCCGAAAAAACACAACGTTAGAGTTGACACTTCCTCACTTTCCTCACTGTGATGTTTCCTCCCGTCTACTGATTTCATCACTTTTATCATTTGTCTTGGCGGGCCCTGCACTATGTTGTCTCATCATGTTATATATGTTTTTATGCATTTTTTGTATGTACATAGGTTTGTTTTGTTGAAATATTCTTGTTACTCATTTTGTTATTTACTCAAATTGATTGAGTTTAGAGTGTTTGCAAACTGAAAGTGAAGTACATTTCTTATCTATCTTCCCTATATTGCATTCAATTGTATAAACATAAAAATCAAAGAGATTACAAGTTTTAGTAACAGATTATTGCATTTATACAAGTGCATACAATATGGAAAAGATTTGAACAAAATCTTTTTGAAAGTAATCTTTATTGATACAAAAGTACATATTTGCCTCACACAAGCTATGAGACTTAACCTGTTCAATGGAAATGAAGTACAATTTATACATTGATGGATTAAAAGAACAAAATGCACATATAGGGGAAGAGGCCAGTCATTTCCTGATGAATGGTCAATGTTTATTGTCTTGTTCTATCTCCTGCTTTGAGCTATCTCGCGTCCTCTGTAGTTTCCTGCTCCCGACCCTGTATCTAAAAATTACAATGATGTTAGAGCAGTACTCCAAGCAATAACGGTCTCTAACACTACATGTACATGCAACCATGAATGTATAAAGTATCCCTCAAATACATTAAACGAATATATAAATTGTACATGTCTAAAGAAAGAAACAAAATCATCAAGCCCTTCGGGCATATGCAAATATTTTTTCTAACTGTTTGTTTCATGTGCAGATACAAGAAAATTAATGTTACTTATTCATCCTAATTCAGCATATGGGGTAAAATGAGGCTCCTATAAGAGTTGAGCCCAACATGCTTGAGGAAATGAGATATTCAGGGTGGTTATTTACTTATACCTTGTTTTTGATATGCATATGAGCAATACTAGGTATGTGTCACAATTATGCTTTTGTTGCCTCATCATATAATTTTCTCCTGGCATTGGCTACCTTTCCTCTAGAGATTCCTAATCTGGCATTTTAGTGCCAAAAAGAAGGAAATATCTTTTAAAAAAAGGGCAGGAAATGCCAAAAGAAATTGTATCACCTTTAAACGTTGGCATAATTCCCAAAGGAGGTGATGTACCTGGGAGTTAAGTGTTTTGTATTAGAGATGCAAGAGGAAGGATGGATATTCCATAGGTATTAAATGAATAATGACTTCACATATTGCAGTATAAGTGTCAAAAACCAAAGACAGTATTTAGAGGATTTCATAACAAAGCTTAACCAACAAATAGTGGAAGAGATTAATGACATAGGAACAACAATGTATCAATCATATGGCATAATACAGTAAAGGAGGCAACATGTTGTTCTAAAGAAATAATGTCAAGAGTTTAGAGGTAGATCATCTCCGAGATATATGTTTATATGACTATAATCATGTGCAGCCAGTTGATACGAAGATGATAAATTCCTTTGCTACTTATTAATCATATATTGACAATGGTGCAAGCCTAAGTCAGGAGGTCTAGAGGAGATAAGAACATGGTCTTTATGAATGAAATCCACATGTTCACAACCATAATAGAAGAGCAGTATATATAAAAATGGCCAAATGTTTGGTGAAATCTATAGAAAGGATGTTATTGACAGTGTGAAGATGCCCTGGTGGATATATGTGCAAAATGTGTAATCATAGAAAACTGCAGCTCAAGTTCCCAATAAAATATTGCAGATGGTGGAGTAGTGCCACAGTGGTAAGAAAGAGATCTATAGAATCTTTGAATTACTCCATACTGTGTAATGGCATTAAATCATCTTTTCACATATTCTGAAAGAAAAAGAGGAAAAACCCTCAATGTCAAAATGGGTCCCTATAGCATTGTCCCTATAGCCATAAATAGAAATGAATCTAGGCACATAAAAATGAAATTTACATGTTCATGGACATACTAAGGGGAAACCTTTGAGGTCTCTAAGAAGAGGAAATAAGACTCAGAAACTAAAGGAGAAAACACAAACCCTCATTTTCTGTATTAAGTCTTGAGTTAAATCTGTGGCCATTAAAAGTTGAGTTGAATCTACATGAAGGAATAACTTTTTCTACCAATACATGGAAACCCATTTGGGGGTTTCAACCTCATTTGTTAAAGCAAAGATGCGAGGTTACTAGCTCCATGAAATCCTGAGTTTTTCAAGCTGGAGAAACCATTTTAAGTGGGAAGATGAAATCTTCAGAGAAGTGCAAAACAGTGTGAAATTTGTGAGCATCTACAACATTTGGCCATAGCCTTTAGAATATTGAAGGAGAAAAATAAGAGGTTGCACAGATTAAACAACATATCTATTTCTTTGTCTTCTTCAGAACTTGAATTTCTACAAGAAAATACCACAAAATCAAGGTGCATAAATATGATGAGGCCGCGACATGATTAATGCACAGAAAACAAGTTAAATGTATCATTATGAGTCTACAGAGCTCGAGTGGAGTTTTTTATTTGCAAAAATTTATAGGAGGTATGCATAGAAAATTATAGAAACGAAAGTGTTCAATGTTTCTTGAATCTGTAGAGCTTGAAATAAGCTCTTTATTTGCAGAAATATCAAAGAAGAGACAATGGCCGCCATAGGAAATCATAAGAGGCCGAGCCAAGCAGTGCTTGAAAGAGAGAACCCTCATGGCTTTTGTGTGAGGAACAAAACCCCTATATGTGTTATGGGATATGCATAGAACGAGCAAAAAATGTAATAGAAGAAACCCCCTGGCCTACGGCCTAAATTTTCTGAAAGATACAAAATAATTGCAAAGTACCTTGAAACAATGAAGAAAAGAAGGAAAAGAAAAATCTAAAAGCCAAATACCTATAGCAGCTTGGTCATGGCTTAAACATTTTCACTAGGTTCAACACATGGGCTCCATGGTGGCCGAATATTAAAAAAAAACACAAAAGAAAACATATGGAAGTTATCAGAAAATTGCATGTCGTGGCCTGTAGGGCCCAAATCATTAATAGAAGGGCTTTCATACTTTTTGTTTTCAAAGGAATGCTTACCAGTATGTTCATCTCGAGGAAAATCAACAAGAATGCAGTTCGATGCCTCTTTATAGATAAAAATTCATCAAAAAGCCTATGAGTTGCCCAAGAAACCCTCACTAGCGGTGGTGTTCGATTCTTCTTGAAGCTTCTATGCAAAATTTTGTGAATGAATTTTCTTTCTTTTGCTTTTGCTTTAGGGTCGAAACCCTAAGTTCAGTGGCAATGATCATAATATGGCATTTTTTCCATTGTTTTGTAAAAAATGAAACATTGATTAATGTGTGACCCCACAGCTTCATTGGAGTGAAGCTAGGTGTTTATGCCTTAGGAATTTTAAATGCCTTTGTCAATCTTTAAATTGTGATATTTTTTAAAGTTTTGCATTTGTGCTTTTGCAGATGTAAAACATTTTTACTTTTTGTGATGTTGATAAATCACTTAAGCTAAAAAATGTTATTTTAATGCAAAACAGGTGATGAAAGTTATGCTTTGAAAACAAGTGGAGGGTATATGGGGTAGTTTATTTTCAGTTTGGAGACATGTACCCACATTTTTAGGGGCATTTATTCATCTTGTTGGAGGTATTGCAGAAATCTAGGGGTGGTTTTGCATGCCTAGTTGCTTGGCATATTCAAAACCACTTTCCCCACATGTTGGATTTAGTTTTGGGGGGAATCTAGTGCCCCATTTTTAAGATTTTCCGGTGGATCTAACCCAAGGTAGTTGTTTTCTCCTATTTTGGTACAATTACTTGGGTTGTGTGATATATTGACTCTTGTAACACATTTTGGGAGTTAGTTCTAAATTGGAAAATTTCTGGAGATAGTGATTCTACAGTCCTTCATCAGACTTCAACACTCTTTGTAACTCATCTTGTCATGTAAAACAGTGAGTACCTTGGATGTTAATAGTATTGAGTTATTTTCCCCTCTCATTGCTTTCTTTCTTGTGTGTATTTATTTATGGTGATTGATTGAACTACTTGTGAAATCTACATTTTTTCCTTGTATTTTTGTCTCATTGAAAGCACCTTGTTGCAAGAAGATATATGTTTACAAGTTATGAGTTTTGTGAAAAAATGCAAGAGTTCTAGTTATGAAATATATTTTTTCTTTCTAGGATCTTGTTTCAACACCCTCTTATAAAATATTTGTGTAAGCAATATGTAGAAATGAGTTGTGTAAGCTTCTTTCAAGCTGTTAATTGAACTGTGTAATTGATCTTAATGTACATTTCTTCTTGTTAGTTTGGTGTATCACCATAGGATAGCAGTTTTAGTTGCATTTTAAAGTTTCATCTTACTTACCCTTTCCTCAGTAAAGAAAGATAGTGATTTAGGTGATATCCATTAAAGAACCAACTTTCTCTAGAGGTCCTTTTCTGCTATAGGTGACCCATAGCCTCAAAAAAGTTCCCATGTTACACATGATTAGTTGTGTTAAGTTTTAGCTTGGATGCAAATCATAGTGTTAATAGTTTTGGCACGCTCGGTGGGACTGTCGAATCAGACAGTTCAGAAAAACATAAGTTATTGTTGGTTTTGATATGCTGCTAGCATTTTCAATCCTTTAAGAGGTAGATTTTTGCATATCTGGTGACTTCAACCGTGAGAAGAGTTTAAAGACCAGTGTTGTGAAGATTTACATGAAAAATATTCAAACTAGGAGCTCACATTCCTTTGAATATTTGTAATTGTCTCCACCTAGAAGGCAGGGTAGGTCTGTAAAAAGAGTTTCTATTTCAAAAAGGGTTCAATCAACCCCTCCAAGTTTCAGACCAACCTATATAGCCAGTTCAACTGTAACTAAAACTTCAATCCTTGTTGTTTCATCTTAGGTTAATCAACCCCCAATTGTGCAAATGGCTAGAAATCAACCTTTTGTGCTATTCAATGGAGGCGGTCCATTGAATTTGTCCCAACATGATGATATCCTTGTAGCAGCCTTAAAAATCTTGCCATTTTTCATAGGAGAGGATCAAACAACCCCCATTGAACACATTAGAGATGTGTCATCTTTGTGTGGGGTTCATCATATAACCCAATAAAATGTAGCTGTTAGATTACTTGCAGCCTCATTGAAAGGAAAGGCATTGCAGTGGTTTAGAGGTCTACAAGTTGGGTCTATTGCAACTTGGGATGAATTAGGAGACAAGTTGCATAAGCAGTTTCAAGACAAGTTTGACCACCTATCACTAGTAGAGCAGTTAACAACTATAAAGAGAGCTCCTCATGAGCAAATGACAGACTTTAATTTTTTATTTCAAAAGACTTGTGACAGAATCCCAGCTATGGTGAGGCCTTCTCCTGAGCATGCCTTCTTATACTATCTAAAATCTTTAAATAGTGAAATAGTGGTCATGACATAATCAATGGGAGGAGTGTCTTTACCAGATGCATATGAGGTAGCAATCAGGGCAGAAAATTGTTTAATTCAAGCAGGTAAGATTTCTCCTAGGCCACCAATGCCTATCTTTCCAGAAATTCAACCTAGTATGCCTCTACAAATACCGCCTTTTACACCTTTGCCCATTGTATTAGCATTACCAACTGGTGTTCCAGCTCCTGTTAGTTAAGAAAATGTTGTTCCAAGCTCATCTCAAGAGCTACAAGAGATCAAAATCCTGCTTCAGACTTTTGGTAATAAGTTGGTAAGCTTAGAAAAGCAGCAATCATATAACAGACCCTATCAACAACACAACTAGGCTGCAAATCAACCTTATTAAGGTCAGCAACAGCAATACCAAGGCAATAGGCAACAATATCAAGGTAACCACCAAGGTCCAAGATAAAATATTAACACAAGGCCTTTTCAAATATATAATCCTGCTCCCATTAATGCAGCTAGGGACATTGTCCCTGTTCAAAACAACTTAGCTACAGATTATGAATGGTGTTATCTATGCAACCAACCACATAATCAAGTCACATGCTCAAATGGACTTATAAATCAGGCATTAATGGTGCAAAGTGTTTCAAATTTACAACAAAACACACCTAATGATGGAGCCCCACAACAGCAAGATCAACCTTCAAGTGATGTTGCTCTATTAAATTGGCAGGGAGAAGAGTTTTGTGGAGTTAATGCAAATGATTCTCCAATTGCTGCAAACACAAGAGAAAAGAAAAGAGCCTTTGAACTTGAGCAAGCAATTGATAAAGGAAAAACAACAACTACAAAACCATCTACATCACAAGTACCCCGCATTTTGCAGAGAAATACACAAGTTGCTTCTAGGGAGCAACCCCACTTGCAAATTGAACCTGCTACTGCAAGGATACAATAGAAGGTAAATTTTGATGCTCCCTTAAATATTGTTGAGAATATGAAAAAAATGAATATCACAATGTCTATGTGGGACTCTTTGGAAATCCTAGGCCAAAAAGAGTTGTTGCAATCTGCCTTGACTGAAAAGGTAGTGACTAGTGAAGCTTCAGTTGATACAGTTAAGGTTGTTTTCACAAATGTACCCTAGGATAATGATAAACAACAAAGAAAACAACCAAGTAAAGAGCCTGAAAAAGGCATCAAGCCTCCTCCTTTCTATGTAACATTTATTGTAGGAGACAAATTAGTTCATAATTGTATGGTTGATAGTGGAGCCAATAGTTCAGTCATGCCAAAAAAGATTGCAGACCAATTAGGATTGAAATACTAGCCCCTTGAAAAAGGAGTACTTCAGCTTGATGGTACAACAGTCAACACTATTGGTGTTATAAAAGATTTGGTTCTCACATTACATGCATGTTTGAATTTTTCAATTCCCTAGGATGTCTTCATTATTGATTTACCTCCATTCTTTGCCCTGTATTTATCAAGAGACTTCATTGCAAAAATTGGAGGTTATTTGTCTTCTAACTAGTCCCATATGCTTTTTAGGACCAGGTATGGAACAAAAGTGACAATAAAATCAGAGTCATTGGCAAAGGATCATATTGAACCTTATGTGCCAAGTGTAGTTAATGCTAACTGTGTTGTTTTTGAAGACAGTGAGCTTGCTGCAGCTCAAGAGTTGCAAGCTAAAAGTGTAAGGAAAGAATATGGATGCGAAACAAACTTTCCTAATGTCAAAACTCATAGAAGAATGCAAATATGACTTTAGATTTTACAATTACATACCATTAAGATGCACATGAAGGAAATAACAGAATAGATAAATAAACTCAAACACAATTGACACCATATTTACGTGGGAAAACCCTTATGGGAGAAAAACCCACCACACCAAAGAAAATCACTTGTATTACAGTAAACAAAAATTACATACAAGTTACAGACTCTCCTTTTAAATGTCACTATTACAGCAACAATATTTCCCTGATCAATCTCGTACAAAACAACACTATTACAATGCTTTCAAAATAACAAACAATGAAATTCACTAATAGATCATTCGATCAGACCAACCATCAAACCTTTTAACCCTTTCACAGTTTCAAATGTTGCAATATATTGCAATAGCTATGATCGATCCATTCTCTATACAATCAATTCAGTTCAACTTCCTCCACAAAACAACTGTCGAACTTCCCAAGAATGCAAATGGCCTCCTTCCAAGTCAGCAAACTCCTCCACTTAATGGCTTACATCTCAGCAGACCAAGAAACTATGCTCTTCACTTTATATCGCGCTACCACTGCGCAATCAATAGGTTCTCGCAGGATGGCGGTTTACCGCACTACCTCCAGACAATTCAAAAGCTTTTGAGGTATGGCGGTAACCGCTCTATTGCTAGACTATTTACAAGAATCCGCGGTATGGCAGTTTACACCGCTCTACCACTACACATCCAATGAATTCCTATGGCATGGCGGTAACAGCGCTACCACACCCCAGAGTAAAGTCACCCATGGTATGGCGGTATCCACCAAACTACCACTCACTAGCTAAGAGGCAACTGCGGTATGGCGGTAACCACACTACCGCTAAACATCTAGTGAGCTCCTGTGGTATGGCGGTAACCGCGCCACTGCAGCCTAGTGTATAGACACTTGCGGTATAGCGGTAAATGTATAGATAAAACACTTATGAATTATTTTCTGCTCGGTGATAGAGCCAAGGTCATACTAGTGATTTTGAGACACATATTCTCAATAATTTCCCACTTGACGAAGAACTCACTGAACCCTTTTCAATACCTAATGTCATTGAATATTATGGACCCCAAGGCCCATCGAATTTGCACACCATTTGAACTTATTTGTGCTCACTGGCTTTGTCAAATCATCAGCAACATTCTTCAGAGTATCCACCTTTTCCAAATAGACCTTTCCATCCTCCACCATATCTCGTACAAAATGATACTGCACATCAATATGTTTCATCCTGGAATGGAAAGTAGGATTTTTTGCCAAAGAAATGGCACTCTGACTGTCACAACAAATAATAATCTTCCTTGCATCAAAACCAATATCATAACACAATCTCCTAATCCAAATGGCTTCCTTATAGGTGTGAGTTGCTTCCATGTACTCAGCCTTTGTAGTAGATAAAGCGACTACAACATACTGCTTACTCATCCAACTAATTGCCACCATTCATCATGAAACAATATCCACTGGTGGATATTCTGTTGTAAATGTCCCCTGCCCAATTAGAATCCACATACCCACGAATGCTGAGAGTCCTCTGTGATTCAACTGAATTACCATGGTAACACAAAGCATATTCTAAAGCACCCTTCAGATATCTAAACACTCTTTTCATAACATCCTAATGTGTCCTTCCTGGATTAGCCATAAACTAAGTACTTCCACTGCTTGGGAAATGTTTGACCTTGTAGAGACCATTACATACATTAAAGTACCAACTGCACTAGTATAAGGCACTCTGGTCATGTCCTCCATCTCAGTAGGAGATTTTGGACAATCTTCAATAGATAGCTTTGTTCCCTGCAAAACTGGAACAACTAGCTGCTTGCAATCAGTCATACAAAATCTCTCTAGAACAGTGTTAATATACTTACTCTAGCTAAGCCAAAGTTTTCTATTCATCTTGTCTTTGGTTATTTCCATTCCCAGAATATACCTAGCTACACCAAGATCTTTCATTTCAAACTTTGTAGACAACTGAGATTTTAGATTAGAAATCATAAACTTACTATTGCCTATGAACATCATATCATCAACATAAAGTGCAATAACAAGAACCCGATCATTTTCAGTCTTGAAATACACACAGTGATCTGATTTTGATCTTACAAAACCCAGTGACAAAACTAACATGTCAAATTTATGGTACCACATTCTAAGCAACTGTTTTAAACCATACAAATATTTCTTTAACTTGCAAACTAGATTTTCTTTACCTTTTATCACAAAATGCTCAGGCTGGAACATATAAATTTCTTCTTCAAGATCACCATGAAGAAATGTTGTCTTCACATCCATTTGCTCAATCTCCAAGTCATAAGCTGCTGCAAGTGACAAAAGAAATCTGATAGATGTAAGCTTTGCTACCAGAGAAAAGATTTGCCATAATCAATTCCCTCTACCTGGGAATAACCCTTTGCAACCAACCTCACTTTGTACTTTTCAATACTGCCATCCATACCAATTTTCTTTTTAAAAACCCATTTACAACCCACAGGCTTCTACCTTCAGGAAATGGAACCATATCCCAAGTGTCATTCTTCTTTAATGATGTCATTTCTTCATTCATGGCTTCCAACCAGGAATTTGAATCAGCCATTTCAACTACCTCTTTTACATTCCTAGGCTCATCAGTATTAGTAATCAAAGCATAGGCACAACTAGAATCCAACATAGATAATCCATACCTATTAGGTTGCTTCTTCTCATGTGTAGACCTCCTCACAGGCTGAGGCTGAGGTTGTGGTTCTTCATAACTCTCAAAGCTACTTGAACTCTCCTCAGTTTTAGGTACACCATCAATGTGTTGTTCCTCTTTTTTAGGAGTTAGAGGTATTTCAACAATGTCATTTTCCTCTTTATTTTCTTTCATCTCTGACTGTAGCTCAACTGAAGAAGGTTTCAGCTCTTGAAATATTACGCTTATGTTTACAACATTTTCAATCATAGGATTCCAAAGCTTGTATCCTTTCACACCAATGTCATAGCCAATGAAGATACACTTAACAAAAAATTTCTCCAATTTAGATCTCTTCACATCTGGCACATAAACATATATATCACAGCCAAAAAACATGAAAATGTCTTAGAGAGGGCTTCTTACCAGAATAGGCTTCCATAGGAATTTTATCAACAAGTGTTGAAGGAGATCGATTTACCAAGTAACATGCTGTAGCCACAACCTCAGCCCAAAATTTCTGCTCCAGACCAACATTTCTCAACATACTTCTTGCCTTCTCCATCGGCATCTTGTTCAACCTTTCAACAACTCCATTTTGCAACGGAGTGTAAGGTTTTGTTTTATGCCTCTTAATTCCATGGTCTTTGCAATACCTTTCAAATTTTTCAAAACAAAATTCACCACCATTATCTATCCTCAAGCATTTTATTTTCTTACCAGTATGATTTTCAACCAAGTTCTTGAACTTTTTAAACCAACTAAACACTTCTGATTTACTTTTTAGAAAATATATAAATGCCATTCTCGAATAATCATCAATGAACGATACCTAATATTTTGAATTCAACAACGAAGGAACATTCACTTGACCAAAAAAATCAGAGTGAATATAATCTAGAACACTAGAAGATTTATGAGGACTAGAATAAAAAGAAACATGATGATGTTTGCCATATATACAATGTTCACAAAATTCAAATTCCAGATTACAATCATCAAGCCCCTCAACCAGGTTTTTTTTTTTTCAAGGCTTTTAAACCTTTTTCACCAATATGACCTAGCCTTAGATGCTAGAGCATAGTGTTCTCTGCAACAAGTTTAACTTCCAAAGAATTAGCCCCTACAAGGACTTCAGTCTCCTTTGCATGAACAAACTTTTGTGACTTTATAGAGACATAGTTACATTGAACAAAAAGTGTGTCCAACTTATATAGAGTACCTATACGGGCACCCCTAGCCAGCACCATCGAGCCTCTAGTCATTTTATAGCCATTGCTAGAGAACGAGACTTGCACTCCAACATCATTTATCTTACTTCTAGAAAGTAAATTCTGAGCCAGACCTGGTATGTGCATTACGCCATCAATTCCCTTAATTCTTCCACCGAGAAACTAAATCCCGACTCTTCCACAACCAACAATATCTAGAGATGAATCACTTGTCAAGTACACCTTCCACCATTGTATTTTTCATACTTTGTGAACCAATCTCTATGAGATGTCATGTGGAAAGATGCTCCAGAATCAATCAGCTAGACATCATCAGATGCCCGAGTTGCCAAGGCTGCAATGAAGGCACTTGCATTGCTCTGAGAAGAATCATTGTTGGAAGAGTTCTTCTTCTTCTTCTTTTTCTCATCTTTGCAATCCTTTTGGACATGACCAGGTTTCCCACAGTTCCAGCACTTCACCTTGGACTTATTACTAGGAGACTTTGATCTCCCTTCTGATTTTGATTTGTACTTGTTGTCCTTCTTACATTTTTCTTTCAATCTACCTCAAACAACAAGAGCCTCCTTTGCTATCTCAGAAGATTTCCTTCTCATTTCTTCAAACAACAAAGAAGCAACCACATCTTCAATCTTGAAAGTGGTTGTTGTGCTCCCAATCGCCATCACCAAGTGATTCCAAGAATCTGGCAAAGAACATAACAGTAGCATACAACGATCTTCATCATCAATTTTCACACTCATAGATGTTAACTGAGCAATTAGTGTGTTAAACATATTCAGATGATCAACCACAAATTCCCTTTCCTCCATTTTCAAAGAATATAACTTCTTCCTTAAGAATAATTTATTCACCAAGGATTTACTCTAATAAATATCTCTAATCTCCTTCCACAAAGAAGATGTAGTCTTCTCTTCATGAATGTTTAGGAGAATAGATTCTACCAAACAGAGTCTTATCAACCCTTTTTATTTTCTATTTGTGAGGTCCCAATCTTCTTGCTTCATGCCAGAAGGTTTCGTTCCAGACACAGCAAGCCAAAGATCTCAATCCACCAACAGGTCTTCCATTTTAAATTTCCACAACTCAAAATTGCTGCCATTGAATTTCTCAATTTCAATCCTTCCTAATGTGATTGTCATCTTAATCTATAATTTAAATTATCATACTTCTACAAGACTCCCACTGAACTAAATTGACACAAAAAACCCAACCTACCCATAAGGATAACACAACTAGCCAGGCTCTGATACCACTTGTAAGGAAAGAATATGGATGCGGAACAAACTTTCCTAATGTCAAAACTTAGAGAAGAATACATATATGACTTTAGATTTTACAATTACATACCATTAAGATTCACATGAAGGAAATAACAGAATAGAGAAATAAACTCAAACACAATTGGCACTAGATTTACGTGGGAAAACCCTTACGAGAGAAAAACCCACCACACCAAAGAAAATCACTTGTATTACAATAAACAAAAATTACATACAAGTTACAGACTCTCCTTTCAGATGTCAATATTACAACAACAATATTTCCCTAATCAATCTCATACAGAACAACACTGTTACAATGCTTTCAAAACAACAAACAATGAAATTCACTAACAGATCATTCGATCAAACCAACCATCAAACCTTCGAACCCTTTCACAGTTTCAAACGTTGCAATATATTGCAACAGCCATGATCGATCCATTCTCTGTACAATTGATTCGGTTCAACTTCCTCCATAGAACAATTGTCAAACTTCCCAAGAATGCAAATAGCCTCCTTCCAAGTCATCAAACTCCTCCACTTAACGACTTACATCTTAGCAGACCAAGAAACTGTGCTCTTCACTTTATATCGCGCTACCGTTGCACAGTCAATAGGTTCCCACGGGATGGCAGTTTACCGCGCAATGTCCAGACAAGTCGAGAGCTTCTGAGGTATGGCTGTAACCACTCTACCGCTAGAATTTTTACAAGCATCTGCGGTATGGTGGTTTACACTGCTCTACCGCTACACATTTGGTGAAATCTTGTGGCATGGTGGTAATCATTCTACCGCATCCCATAGTAAAGTCACCTGTGGTATGGCGGCATCCACTGCACTACTGCTCAATAGCTAAGAGGCACCCACTGTATGGCGGTATCTGTGCTACCACTAAACATCCAGCAAGCTCCTATGGTATGGCGGTAATTGTGCCACCGCGGCCCACTGTATAGACACCTGCGGTATAGTGGTAAAGGTATAGACAAAACACTTATGAATTCTTTGCTACTCGGTGATAGATCCAGGGTCATACTCGTGAGTTTGAGACACATTTTCTCAATAGAAAGCATACCAGAGGTGCTGCTAAATGAGTGGGCAGTAGAAAACATAGTGGATAATCCGAATGAGCTCATTCAAGAAGCTGGATTGGGTATTTATGTGTTGCATGAACTAGAAACAAAGATGCCAAACCTTGAAAAGAAGGCAAAACAACAATTACCACAACAAGATGAACTATGGAAAATGTACTTTGATGGCTCCAGAAGTAGAAATGGAGCTGGTGGAGGTGCAATGTCAATTTCTCCACAAGGTGATAGGTATTATGCTACTTTCAGATTTTGTTTTTCCTGTTCTAATAATACTATTGAGTATGAAGGTCTGATCTAGGGCTTAGAATGGGCAAGGAGAAGAGGAATCAGCTGCTTGCAAGTGTTTGGGGACAACAGACTAATTTTTAATCAGGTGAGAGGGTTAAATGTGGCAAAAAATGATACCTTCAGATCTTATAAACATAGGGTATGGGATATGATAGAGGATTTCGATGCCTTTAATCTAATTTCAGTCCCTAGGAGTCAAAATAAGCACGCAAACAAATTGGCTGCAATTGGTACTCAATTTGGCATACCCAATGAGATTAGAAAGAGAAGGTACAACATGTTAAAATAGTTGTTAGTCCCTCTATCCTTGACAACAATATTAATTCAAAATTCTTTGAAAGTGATGAGCAAATTTTAAGTTTTTTGCTTGAGGAAGATCAATTTTTTGTTGTAAACCAGGAAAAGTTGAAACAACAATATGAGGATCAGATTATCCAGTTGAGGAAAAATAAGTTGCCTAGGGGTCTGATTACATCAGAATCCATCTTCAGCACTGATGACCAGCTGAAAAGGAACAAAATCAACATTCAGATTAAAAAAGAGCATTACAAAGAGCTGGAGATCTTTAAAGGTAAGCTTCTTAAGATAGACAGAATTTGTTCAGTTGAAGATAGGAAGGCTTTCATTGCTTTATGCCAAGAATTTCAAGATGTTTTTGCTTGGGATTATTCTGATTTGAAATGATTTGATCCTAGAATTTCTCAACACACAATAGAACTTGAACCCAATACAAAGCCTATAAGACAAAAGTAGAGACCTTTGAACCCCAAGCTTGAACCTTTAATGATTAAAGAACTGACTAAGATAGTTGAAGGGGGTATTATATTTCCAATTAAAGACACCTCCTGGGTTTCTAACCTTGTTCCGGTTAGAAAGAAAAATGGTGAGATAAGATTATGTGTGGATTTTAGAGATCTTAATAGAGCATCTTTAAAATACAATTACCCATTACCCTCCATGGAACAGATCCTTCAAGTGGTTGTTGGTTCTGAGAGGTTTTCGCTGCTTGATAAATATTTTGGTTATAACCAGGTATTGGTCAAAGAAGAGGACCAATACAAGACTTCCTTTACAACAAAATGGGGCACTATGGCCTACAAGAGAATGCCTTTTGGCCTATCCAACACTGGAGCCACTTTTCAAAGGGCTATGGACATGGATTTTCAAGGTTTAATCAATAAAATTGTGCTCATATCTCTAGATGATGTAAAAGTATTCTCAAAAAATGTTGATGAACATCCATTGGATTTAAAACAAGTGTTTGAAAGATGTAGGGAATATGGAATCTCCCTTAATCCCAAGAAAAGTATCTTTGTTGTTCATGAGGGTAAGTTGTTAGGACACATAGTGTCGAAACAAGGAATCACTATTGACCCTAAAAGAGTCAATTCCATATTAGAGTTGCCTTTACCCAATCACAAGAAAGGGATACAAAATTTCTTGGGCAGAATTAATTTTTTTAGAAGGTTTATACTTGATGTTGCAAATCTTTTACAACCTTTGATTGCTATGTTAAGAAAGAATGTAGTTTTCAGTTGGACTAGAGAATCTAAATGTAGTTTTGAAGCCATTAAAGAAGCTTTAGCATCAGCTCCCACACCGGTGAACCTAGATTTCTCAAAGGACTTTATTCTGTATGCATTTTGGTAGTATAGATTATGTTTCTACAATGCTTTTACAACAAAATAATGAGGGCTTAGAATAGCCCATTGCATTTTTCAGCCAAGGTTTGGCAGATTATAAGCAAAGATATTCATTTCTGGAGAAAATGTTTTGGCTGTCATAAGATGCCTTAAAAAGTTTAAGCCATTAATTTTGAATAATAAGATTCATTTAATGTTAGCACATCTGAGTGTGAAAGAGTTCTTGTTGAGTAAGGATCTCAATGAAAAGAGAGCTGGATGAATCACTAAAGTCATGGAATTTGATGTGGATATCAAGATCACAAAGCTTGTAAGAGGCAAAGGACTCTGTGAGTAGCTTGCTTCAACACCAAAAAGTGAAGAGAAAACATAAATAGAGGTTGTTTTAGTCACTGATAATCAGGATCAAAATGTTACACCTACATTAGCAGCAGGATGGGTGCATGATATGACTTATTTTTTGTAGACTAGTGAATGTTCACCAGGTTTAGATAGAGCTAAAAGAAGATACTTCAAATTATAGTCCATCCCTTATTTGTTGATTGATAATGTTCTTTTCAGAAAATATATAAATGGTGTTCTATTGAGATGTATTGATCAGGATTAGACTGAAAATGTGCTTCATGAGTTCCATGATGGAACTGCAGGGGGTTATTTTGCCCCAAGAACAACTACATGGAAAATTATGAGAGCTAGCTATTATTGGCCAACCATGTTTAAGGATGCCTTTGCAGGGGCCAGAAAGTGTATAAAGTGTGTGGTTTTTGTAGGAAAAGAAAAGTTGCCAACATTACCTTTGCAGCCAATTCAAGTGGAACAACCCTTCATGAGATGGGGCATTGACTTTATTGGACCCATAAACCCACCTTCTAGTGCAGGGCACAAGTGGGTACTCATTGCTACCAATTATTTCACAAGGTGGACTGAGGCAGTGGCTTTGAAATAAGCCAATGAAACATCTATTTTGAACTTTTATGATGATATAATAACCAGGTTTGGTGTTCCAGAATCAATCATTTCAGATAATTCCTTGGAATTTGTAGGACTCAGAGTGAGTGATTGGGAAATTAAGAATGGCATATATTTGAACACATCCTCTAACTATTACCCTCAAGGTAATGGTTTGGATGAAAGCACAAACAAGAACCTGATCAGAATCATTAAACAAATAATGGAGGACAGTCAGAGAGTTTGGCACACCAAGTTGAAATCTACCTTATGGGTAGATAGGATAACTCCCAAATGGTCTATTGGAAATTCTCCATATGTACTGGTTTATGACAAGGAAACCAGATTTCCTTTGTATGTAGAGCTACCAACTCTTGACATTATACATCAGCTAGAAATGTTTGAAGAACAAGATCCATTAGCGATTAGATATGCTTAGCTCATGGAGCTTGAAGAGACAAGAAATAAAGCTATGAATTCTTTGGAGTATCATCAACTCCAAACTAAAAGAGTTTTTGATAGAAGGGAAACTGGTAGATTTTTCAAAAAAGGTGATGTTGTACTCAAATGGGATGACTTGAAAAGCAAGCCAGGAAAGCATACAAATTTTGATAGCTACTAGAGTGATCCATTTGTTATCACAGAGTGCAAGGAGCACAATGCATTCCGGTTTTCCAAGATGGATGGAGAGATTTTTCCTATCCTAGTCAATGGGATACACCTCAAGCATTGCTTTGAGGTTGATCTATACCACTTCCGCTAGTTTAGAAGTTTCATTTTCAATAAGTGTTGTTGCACCTTAGTTTAGTTGTTGTTTTCAGATTCTCTAAGTGCTTCTTAGCACAGTTAGATAGTTTTCATCCTATAAGTTTGGTTTTCAATAAGTTTCCAAGGTGTTCTGAGTCATATTCGCTGAGTTACAGCATTGAGTCAAGTTTCTTTCAGATCTATTTTGAGTTTTTGAGTGACCCTGTTCCCAATGAAAAGTCTAGGCAATTGGTCTTAATGTTTAGCAGGAAAACATATAGCAGATCTTCCCATAAATGTTACTCATTTTGTTATTTACTCAAGTTGATTGAGTTTAGAGTGTTTGCAAACTAAAAGTGAAGTACATTTCTTATCTATCTTCCCTATATTGCATTCAATTGTATAAACATAAAAATCAAAGAGATTACAAGTTTTAGTAATAGATTATTGCATTTATACAAGTGCATACAATATGGAAAATATTTGCACAAAATCTTTCTGAAATTAATCTTTATTGATAAAAAAGTACATATTTGCCTCACACAAGTCATGAGACTTAACTTGTTCAATGGAAATGAAGTACAATTTATACATTGATGGATTAAAATAACAAAATGCGCATATAGGGGAAGAGGCCAGTCATTGCCTAATGATTGGTCAGTGTTTGTTGTCTTGTTCTGTCTCCTTCTTTGAGCTATCTCGTGTCTTCTGTAGCTTCCTGCTCCTAGTCCTAAATCTGAAAATTGCAATGATGTTAGAGCAGTACTCTAAGCAATAACGGTCTCTAACAATACATGTATATGCACCCATGAATGTATAAACTGTCCCTCAAATACATTAAATGAATATATAAATTGTACATGTCCAAAGAAAGAAACAAGATCATCAAGCCCTTCAGGAATATGCACATATTTTTTCTAACTGTTCATTTCATGTGAAGATATAGGAAAAGCAATGTTACTTATTCATCTTAATTCAGCATGTGGGGTAAAATGAGGCTCCTACAAGAGTTGAGCCCAACATGCTTAAGGAAATGAGATATTCAGGGTGGTTCTTTACTTATACCTTGTTTTTGATATGCATATGAGCAATACCAGGTATGTGTCACAGTTATGCTTTTGTTGCCTCATCATACAATTTTGTCCTAACATTGGCTACCTTTCCTCTAGAGATTCCCAATCTGGCATTTTATTGCCAACAAGAAGGAAATATATCTAAAGAAAAGGGCAGCAAATGCCAAAAGAAATTGTATCACCTTTAAACGTTGGCATAATTCCCAAAGGAGGTGATGTACTTGGGAGTCAAGTTTTCTATATTAGAGATGCATGAGGAAAGATTGATATTCCATAGGTATGAAATGAATAATGACTTCACATATTGTAGTATAAGTGTCAAAAACTAGAGACAGTATTCAAAGGATTTCATAACAAAGCTTAATCAGCAAATAGTGGAAGAGATTAATAACACAAGAACAACAATGTATCAATCATATGGCATAATACAGTAAAGGAGGTAGCATGTTGTTCTAAAGAAATAATGTCAGGAGTTTAGAGGTAGATCATCTCTGAGATATATTTTTATATGACTGTAATCATGTACAGTCAACTGATAAGAAGATGATAAATTCCTTTGCTACTTATTAATCATTTATTGACAATGGTGCAAGCCCAAGTCAGGAGGTCCAGAGGAGATAAGAACATGGTTTTTATTAATGAAATAATGAAATCCACATGTTCACAACCATAATAGAAGAGAAATATATATAAAAATGGTCAAATGTTTGGTGAAATCTACATAAAGGATGCTATTGATAGTGTGAAGATGCCCTGGTGGATATATGTGCAAAATGTGTAATCATAGAAAACCGCAGCTTAAGTTCCCAATAAAAGATTGTAGATGGTGGAGCAGTGCAATAGTGGTAAGAAAGAGGTATGTGGAATCTTTGAATTATTCCATACTGTGCAATGGCATTAAATCATCTTTTCACATATTCTAAAAGAAAAAGAGGAAAAACCCTTAATGTCAAAATGGGTCCTTGTAGCATTCTCCCTACAACCATAAATAGAAATGAATCCAGGCACAGAAAAATGAAATTGACATGTTGATGGCCATAGTAAGGGAAAACCTTTGAGGTCTCTAAGAAGAGGAAATAAGACTCAGAAACTAAAGGAGAAAACACAAACCCTCATTTTCTTTATTAATTCCTGACTTAAATTTGTGGCCATTAAAAGTCGAGTTGAATCTATAGGAAGGAATAAGTTTTTTCTACCAATACATGGAAACCCATTTGGGGGTTTCGACCTCATTTGTTAAAGAAAATATGTGAGGTTACTAGCACCATGAAATCCTTAGTTTTTCAAGCTGCAGAAACCATTTTAAGCGGGAAGATGAAATCTACAGAGAAGTGCAATTTTTTTTGAAATTTGTGAGCATCTACAACATTTGGCCACAACCTTTAGAATATTGAAGGAGAAAAATAATAGGTTGCACAGATTAAACAACATATTTATTGCTTTTCCTTCTTCATAACTTAAATTTCTACAAGAAAATACCACAAAATCAAGGTGCATAAATATGATGAGGCCACAACATGAGTAACGCACGGAAAAAAAGTTAAATGTATCATTCTGAGTCTATAGAGCTCGAGTGGAGTTTTTTATTTGCAGAAATTTATAGGAGGTATGCATAGAAAATTATAGAAAGGAAAGTGTTCAATGTTTCTTGAATCTACAAAGCTTGAAATAAGCTCTTTATTTGCAGAAATATCAAAGAAGATATAGTGGTCACCATAGGAATTCATAAGAGGCCTAGCCAAAGAGCGCCTAAAAGAGAGAATCCTCATGGGTTTTGTGTGAGGAACAAAAACCCCTATATGTATTATGGGATATGCATAGAACGAGCAAAAAATGTAATAGAAGAAACCCCATGGCCCGCGACCTAAATTTTCTGAAAGATACAAAAGAACTGCAAAGTACCTTGAAACAATGAAGAAAAGAAGGAAAAGCATAATCTAAAAGCCAAATACATGTAGCAACTTGGCTATGGCTTAAAATTTTTTACCAGGTTCAACACATGGGCTCCATGGTGATCGAATATTAAAAAAAAACTCAGAAGAAAACGTATGGAAGTTATCAGAAAATTGCATGCTATGGCCTGTAGGGCCCAAATCATCAACAAAAGGGCTTTCATACTTTTTGTTTTCAAAAGAATGCTTACCAGTATGTTCATCTAGAGGAAAATCAACAAGAATGCAGATTGATGCCTCTTTACAGCTAAAAATTCATCAAAAAGCCTCTAAGTTTCCCGAGAAACCCTCACTGGCGGTGGTGTTAGCTTCTTCATGAAGCTTCTATGCAAAATGTTGCGAATGAATTTTCTTTCTTTTGCTTTTGCTTTAGGGTCAAAACCCTAAGTTTGGTGGAAATGATCATAATATGGCATTTTTGCCATTGTTTTGTGAAAAATGAAACATTAATTAATGTGTGACCCCACGACTTCATTGGAGTGAAGCTAGGTGTTTATGCCTTAGGCATTTTAAATGCCTTTTTCAATCTTTAAATTGTGATGTGTTTTAAAGTTTTGCATTTGTGCTTTTGAAGATGTAAAACATTTTTACTTTTTGTGATGTTGATGAATCACTTAAGGTAAAAAGTGTTATTTTAATGCAAAACAGGTGACAAAAGTTATGCTTTGAAAACAAGTGGAGGGTATATGGGGTAGTTTGATTTTAGTTTGGAGACATGTACCCACATTTTTAAGGGAATTTATTCATCTTGTTGGAGGTATTGCGGAAATCTAGGGGTGGTTTTGTATGCCTAGTTGTTTGGCATGGTCAAAACCACTTTCCCTACATGTTGGAGTTAGTTTTGGGGGGAATCTAGTGCCCCATTTTTAGGACTTTCTAGTGGATCCGACCCAAGGTAGTTGTTTGCTCCTATTTTGGTGCAACTACTTGGGTTGTGTGATATATTGACTCTTGTAACACATTTTGGGAGTTAGTTCTAAATTGGCAGATTTCTGGAGATAGTGATTCTACAGTCCTTCATCAAACTTCAACACTCTTTGTAACTCATCTTGTCATGTAAAATAGTGAGTACCTTGGATGTTAATAGTATTGAGTTATTTTTCCCTCTCATTGCTTGCTTTCTTGTGTGTATTTCTTTATGGTGATTGATTGAACTACTTGTGAAATCTACATTTTTTCCTTGTATTTATGTCTCACTGAAAGCACCTTGTTGCAAGAAGATATATGTTAATTACAGGTTATGAGTTGTGTGAAAAAATGCAAGAGTTCTAGTTGTGAAATTTATTTTTTCTTTCTAGGATCTTGTGTCAACACCCTCTTATAAAATATTTGTGTAAGCAATATGCAAAAATGAGTTGTGTAAGCTTCTTTCAAGTTGTTAACTAAATTGTGTAATTGAGATTAGTTTACATTTTTTTTTGTCAATTTGGTGTATTACCATAGGATAGTAGTTATAGTTTCATTTTAAAGTTTCGTCTTTCTTACCCTTTCCTCAGTAAAGAAAGATAGTGCTTTAGGTGATATCCATTAAAGAACCAACTTTCTTTGGAGGTCCTTTTATGCTATAGGTGACCCACAGCCTCAGAAAAGTTCCCATGTTACACATGATTAGCTGTGTTAAGTTTCATCTTGGGTGAAAATCATAGTGTTAACAATTATTTCCTAGAATTATAAAGAGTTTCTCTCAAATTCAGTTTAATAGAAGATATGTTTTCTCAAAAAGAACCATTCAAAATATTGCAGGTATTGCAAATAACTTCATTAAATGAAAATACAAGCAAACAATGTCTTTTCTGAATTATTTTATTACAATTCATTCACTTGAGGAAGCCCATATTTTAGAGTACAAATTGAATACGTGTAAGGAATGAATCCAACTGACATATCTAATCTAGACCACTAGAATTTATTCAAAATTGCAGAAAAAGAACATTATGGCGTAACAATAGGAAACATGGAAGTTTTGAGTATAGTGTTCAGGATTTCTCTTAGAAGCCACAAATTGATTTGTTGGTGAACTCCCAACCTATGTGTATGCAAAATCCACCTACAATCTTCCAACGAAGCTAAGCAATTGATAGTCCCTTTAGGACCAGACCACGTCCTTTCTATTTCATGCAACGATTCAACTTCTTGAGCCTCACATTTTTCCAGAACTTATTACTGACTGCTCCCAAATGTGCCACACCTTCAACCTACTCTCTTCAATAATCTTGCTTAGCAATTCCAATTTTTTTAGATTATGTATTGCATTTAATGACCTGGGTTTTTGTCCCAAGCTACTTAGGGATTTTGTCCTGGCATCAGTTTTCTTCATGTCACGAGAACAAAAAATAAAACCAAAGCTTTTTTTTTGAATAATCCCTCTTCCTAGCATCAAGCCTTTTGATAGAACTAAGTTACCAATTTAAACTTCCCAAACAACAGTCATTTTCCTTGAGAGAGCTTGAGTCCATTTAGAAAAATTAGAAGTCATCCATATCGCATAATCACACTTATTTGAGAGATAGAGACTTGGGCTTTATTATTATTTCATTTAATTTATTTATCACCATGGAATTCACCTAGAGAGAGGAGGAATCATCACTTAAAGTGGCCCACTTTAATGAACTCAATGAATAATTAAATATTAAACACCTAACTTTAGCTTTTAAGGCTCCCATTTAATTATTCATATTATTCCCTTAAATTTTAATTTATTTCTAATCTTCGGGAATCAAAAAGATTAGAAAATTATTTCATAAATGATATTAGGTGAAGAGGGACATTACATTTGTCGGGAGATTAGTTGTTTCCATAGAGGGTTTTACAACATTGTGTGGGTTGAAGGTTTCATAAATCATGCACTCACATCCCACTGTGTTTTCCAATCTGCAGTCATACAAAGTGTTAATGGTTTTTGGAAAACATTGGGTGTTTAAAAAATGGCGCCTTTCATTGCATTCCTATGATCTAAATAACAAAAAAATTTCAAGACATTCATACTATTGTGTAAAATTCTAGGTTGCAAAACACTAGTTTTTTGAAATCTGCAATCCACACAATGTTTTAAAATCCTTTACACATGACAACCCAATCAGTTAAAAACCCCTCACCTCAATTCCATTGGATTTTCATATCCCCCACCTGCTCTCCAACCTTTCTCTTTCAACCTACAAAATGAGAAAACCCACAAGAAATAGTGTTTTCCAATAACAATACTTCTTACATATTAAAATGCATGTCTTAATCACATCAACTCCCCTTCCCACTCGTGCTGAAAGGATAGCTTCTTGTGCAAGGAAAAGAACACTGGCATCATTCAAAGCAATGAGAAAATTGACCTAACGACATTGTTAGGGGATAAGATAAAGTGTAGACAAAACATACCTATGAATGTAACCTTATATCATAACCCCCATCCCACGCGTTGGACAAAACACACCGATGAAAAGACTTGACAAATGGTTAGGCGCGTACTGTCATGTGTCTCATCATCGGAAAAGGATCGCACGATTGAAGGGAAATAAAAAACAATAGACAAAATTCACCTAAACGTCACCATTTTCTACATTTTCATTTTGTAGTTTGTTGGGGAGCGTGGGCAGAATGAGGTTTTTTCTATTGTGTTTGGAGGTCGAACAAGAGCCGAGGGTCTACACTACCTAAACGCATTTGACAAGCATGGTGGCTAGCTAGCAAGTATGTATATCTGCCATTTCTATATCTACCATGTTCATTAAGAAAATGGGTTTTCATTGACGAGAAAATAAACGGTTTTCCTTGCGTAAAGGGTTTTCATTTGAAATGTAGAGCTCTTTATGTGTTTTTGTGTAAAGGGATTAAAAGGATGTAGTATCATTGTTCATTGTTGTTTTGAGCATTTCCCATGTAACACTCACACTTCAAGGAGGAAACATCCTTCATGTAAAATTTTGGGATATAATAGGCACACGATAATGTAACATTTATTTTTTTTAAATTAAACTGGTAATTATTTGCATTCGCCACAGTAGGCATCTCATCTATAAATAAATCATAACTTGTTAATGCAAAATAAATTTTGGAAATTTAACTGACCAGTACACTTTCAATTCAAGCTATGACAGCTAGAATCACCTATATTTAGTGCAGAAGCTTCACGTCTCCTAAAGCATCCTTCTCAATCCACTTGCCCTTGTTTTATTCAATTTTGTTTCCTCAGATATATCAACCACCTAAAAGAAAGACACGTGTTAGCAATAGATTAAATTGGAAAATTAAAGACATTTGGTGCTACAAAGAATTCTTTTTATTCCAAATTTCACCAATAGAGGGTTATATGTTGTGGTGAGTGCAAAATGACAGCTTGTACAAACAATAAACAAACATATTAAACTATACAATGGGAATTTAATTTCCAATTTAATCTATCACTAACACTAGTAATATATATCCACAATTATAACTATCATTTTGCCATTCTATAGGAACTTTGAAGCATTGAATGTTCATTGGGATATATAAAAAACTCATCTCTCCTAACATATGAAAGAGGCCATAACTTGCAATAATCAATAAGGGCATAGAAGATAGACAAGAAGGATACCATGTACCACTATCATACTTTTGTTTCTATCTCGTGTCTGTCAATGAACATCTAAATGACATCAATATCGTAACCATTGTTCAATGATATTGTAAACTAAACCATTACTTGTATAGACAACTAAAATAATACAGATTATTGCAAGAATAAAGGTTAAAAAGTCAAAAAAATCCTTGGTGATCACCTTGATCGACCAAAAAATAGTAGCTAACCTATCGACAAAACACACCTATGTACATACAAAAACACATAAAAATATACACAAAAACATACATAGAAACATACATAACATGAAAAGAAGGAAAAATAGGATGTCAGTACAGAAAAGAGAATCAGTTGGATGGAGACATGAGAGTCCTATTTGAAAAGGTAGAAATTTTTTATAAACAACTTATTAAAAACAAAACATTTGCATTCTCTAATCAGAAAGACACTCTCAAAGCTGAGAACAGTATTTGGGTTGTAGGTTTCATAACACATATTGTTTTCCAACATGCAATTATATATAGACATCATGCTTCTAAGGAAAACCTTAAAGTTTGTAGATAGTAAGAATGTACTAAAGTTCATTCACCTTCACAATTTATATCAACTCTTACACAAAAAAATTGCAATTCAATTTCCTTATATGATTTAAAAATAAATGTAGAATATAATTTGCAGGTTGGAAAACACAATGTGGTTTTCCATTTATTTCATTTTGTACATTCAAAGTTACATGGTGGATAGCACAGGCGGGAATGTCTTGAAAAGTTTTTGTTAATTAGCCAATAGGAATGCAATGAAAGGCACCATTTTATAAACACCCACTATTTTCCAACAACCACTAACTCATTTGACTGCAAAATTCGACGAAGATTTCTGATGAAAGATGTATAATTTGATGAATTGTCGGGTACTTGTGATATTTAATGTGTAATTTTCAATTTTTTTAAATTTTATCCTCAACGTTTGTCGAAATTTTGACAAACCTGGGTTTTTATCGAAAGTTTGACGAAGAATTACAGTTGAAATTTCGACGAACATGCAAAATAAAAAAAAATCAAATTGTGGCCGACATAAATAAAAGTCAGTTCACTTATTTATTGCAATAGCGTTTTGCTATACTTGCGAATTTTCTCTGCTTGCAAATTTGCTATACTTGCGACTGTTTGTGGAGAATGAAGGATGATTTTCTTGGGAAAAATCAGAAAAAATTCAAGAAGATATCGCTAGGTTGAGGGTAGTCATTGTATTTTTCCAGAATTCATTTGTGAAGTTAGATTTGTACTTCCAGGTTTGAAAATCATATTTTAAAGCAACATCTCATCAGATTTCTTTTTTAGACTTGTGCATTTTTAGAATTTCATTTCTAGATTTTGTTGTGCAAGTTCAATATTTTGATTTTAGAATTCTAACGGTTGGAAATCATAGTAAAATCAGAATTTAATAAGTTCTGGAATTAGCATTTTAAAGTGTTTTTTGGGTTCATTAACTTCAGACTATCTTCTCTTTTGCAGGGGTGGTTGCATGTCAATTTTTTTTGGTGCAAAATATCATAATTATTAGATTTTGTTACCTATCTATGATTAAAAATTATTAGAGTTTGAGTTTGATATTTTTTGAAGATCTAAATATTCAAGCTTGGTAAAGAAAAATCTTGTCAGATAATATCAGTGTAGAACAAAATGAACAGACACTTGGTAGATTGTGGGCTAGATTGAAAAGAAAGGGTGATGGGAAATGCTATTGTCCTTGCAATAATTGCAAGGGCTTAAAGATGAGAAGACCTTTAATCACAACAGCTGAGAAACATTGTAGGCAACATGGTCACGTTGAAGGGGGGCATGATTATCATCCATTGGTAAGTTGTTCATTATGTGTCTTTATATTGATTGAATTTGTAAACGTTTATATCGTTTTAACATTTTATATATATATATAAAATCACTTGATCATGATCATGGTTTGTTTGTGTCAATCATTATTATAAAGGTGGGGTGCCCTAGGGAACAAGATATGGATTATCACACCCTGGAGAATGTAGTTTTGCAAGCAGTGGAACATGGAGCTATGAATATCGAAGATGAAGTTAATGATCCTATGGAAGAAGATGATCATGCGCCAGAAAACACAGTTGAAGATGATGGTACAAATACATTGATCCATGACACATTTAGTGGTGCAACTGATCATGATGATCGAGATGACTTTGATGATGTTTATGATTTACCTATACTTGAGAAGGCACACAAGCCCCTTTATGAAGGCTCTGAAACAACTCATCTCTTTGTTGTATTGTTGTTGGTGAACTTGAAGGTTATGAATGGTTTATCCAACATAGAAATCTCATGAATGTTAAGGTATGTCATATATGTCATCTTTTTTCATCTATTTTAATTGTTGTTAGTTCATTACTAGTAAATAAAGGATGAAATGTGTACCATTAATATTCTTTATATTAACAAAAAAAATTGTTGTAGATTGATAGGTGAATTTTTGTTACCACCATCTAATATTTTACCTTGCTCATACCGATATTTATCTGCCATTATGAAAGATATTGGAATAGAGTATCAACCAATAGATGCATGTCCCAATGATTATATTATATATCATAAACAACATGAATTTGTAACAGAATGCTTGAAATGTCATATCAGTAGATATCGAACAGATCAACTAACAAAAAGGGTGCCTCGCAAGGTTCTTCGTTATATTCCCATTATTCCACGTATGCAACAATTATTTAGGTGTGAAAGCTTAGTACAATTTATGGATTACCATGCATGGAGTAAAAGTGGAGATGACATTCTTCGAATGCCTACGGATGGTTCTGCATTTAGGGACATGGAGGGAAAATGGCCACTCTTTAAAGAAGAACCTCGTAATCTCAAGCTTTCATTGGCAGTGGATGGTGTCAATCCATTTGGAGAGCTAAGATTTATTTACTCGGTGTGGCTTGTTTTTGTTATCAACAATAACATTCCTCCATGGATGTCAATAAAGAGGGAGAACATAATGTTGGAAATGATTGTTCCAAATATTTGTTTACATCAATTTTCTTTATTTGTTGCATAATGACTTATATTTTTTTCATTTAATAGTCATGTACATTAATTTATATATATTGCAGTAAAATGGTTATAATAATTATGTAATGTTTATGTTCATTTAACTAGGTAAGTACCAAGTTAAAGCTATGAATGTATATATCGAGCCTCTTATCGATGAGTTACTAAAGTTATGGAATGGCATTACTATGTATGACGTCTCTAGACCAATAGGACAAAGACAATTTCAATTCCATGCAATGCTTGTATGGACAATTCATGATGCCCCAGGGCTAACACATTTTTGTGGTATGTTATAACGGCCGATTGCACTTTAACAATATTTAATTTTATGAAGTAGATATCATGCATGTTTTTTAAATAATCTATTCATTATATATAATTATAAAAATTGACATATTTAATCCAATTATATATGATCTTGCAGGTCTTCAAACAAAGGGAAAATTTGCATGTCCAATTTGTGGTCCAAACATGAAATCTCGTTGTTCAACAAGTTTAGGAAAGCAGGTGTTTGATGAGTATAGGCACTTCCTCCACAGAAACCATAAGTATCGAACTACTGAAAAACATCTTTTCAATGGGAAAGAAGAGTCTACATCAAAACCATGGAGAATGACACCTCACCTATGGAAGTTGGAATATAATAGAATTAATCGTCAAGGTTATACATTGGATCAAATTGCTATCTATCATATATGATATGTTTGGAATTTATATTTTTATATTTTGTTTTGTTTACTCATGCTATAATTGACAATGATTTTCATTGTTAATTTGTTTAACTTATATGCTTCATGAAGGGTGTCAAGGCATTAATGGCCAGCTTCCACAGGGAATGAAAAGTTATCCCAGACAATTTAGTAGGTTGCTACCAATCACCCTTCACAATGTCATTTTTAGGATCATCTCCAATTTGATTACTAGGACAATAAGGTAGGATTTGATTGGCTTATCTTGGAGGAACATTGTGGTTTTGTATAATGTGAGAAAATTTTGGATGGGGTAGTTGCTATTGCTAAGGTGGATCACTCCTTTTTGCAAAGGCCATACACTTATGATTGGGTCAAGTGTTCTTTTCTTTAGAAAATTCCTATTGCCTTTTTGATAGGTTATGATTTGATTAGAGGGGTTATGAAGCACTTATTTCAAGTAATTTATGTCTATTTTAATTTGTAATTTATTAAATTCAAACACATCCAAAATTATGTCCCTTGCTTTAATTGATTATTACATTATTTAATTATTAACTCAAATGATACCTCCAATTTAACTATATCTAATTGAATTTATCTAAAGTGTTGAACATTTTTAGATCAAATTTAGTAATTAACTCAAACAACTTTGCCAATTTAACTAATATCTTTTAAGATATTAAACAAATATGATTTATGAAAGAAGTATATTGGCGTGAAATTAAATATGATTTGTATTCCAATGTAAAAACTACAAAGAATGGAAACAATTATTTCAACACATAAAATATTATGTAGTAGTCAATTAAAATGAAAAAGCTTACTCTATATTAGTTAGGATATACACAACTAAGAAAATGATCTAAATAGTCTAATAATTTGACCATTAGCATATAGCAATTTCTATAGAGTTGTAGATCTCTTCTATTTCAAAAACACAAAACAATATTAGGTAGATAATCAAACATATTTCATTTCTACAGTGACTTATTTATCCTAGAGGAACTAAGTATATAGTATACAAAGAAAACCAACAAACCTAGAACTACCCCTATTTTTAAGGAGTTTAGTTTTGTCCCCTTCCTGATCTCCCTAATATTGTCTAATTATTTTAAAGAGACCAAGGGTCATAACACAACTTTATTCAACCATCTAAATAGCTTGGTTAATGAAACTTGAAAGAGAGAGAGACAAAGATATATGGGAAGAGAAAGAGAGAGAGATAGATATATATATATATGGGAAGAGAAAGAGAGATGGAGATATATGGGAAGAGAAAGGAAGAGAGGTGGAGATAGAGAGTCGATGGATAGGGGGGATAGGGAGAGATGGTGAGATATAAAGAGGGGGAGGGAGAGAAAGGGATATAGATAGGTAGAGGGGGAGAGATAGAGAAGAGGGGAAGAGATGGAGAGATAGGTTGAATAGGAAGAGAGAGAAGAGAGGGAGATAGATAGGTAGAAAAGGTAGAGAAAGAAGAGGGGGAGAGGGAGAGCGATATGTAGAAAGGGAGAGAGAGAAGAAGATATGGGAGAGAGGGAGAGATAGCTCAATATATATAGAGGGAGAGGGAGAGACATAGAAAGGGGGTGATATAGAGATAGAGGGGATGGTGAAAGAGATAGAGATATATGGGAAGAGAAAGAGAGATGAAGATATATGGGAAGAGAAAGGAAGAGAGGTGGAGATAGAGAGTCGATGGATAGGAGGGAGAGATGGTGAGAGATAGAGAGGGGGAGGGAGAGAAATGGATATAGATAGGCAGAGGAGGAGAGATAGAGAAGAGGGGGAGAGAGATAGGTGAAGAGGAAGAGAAGAAAAGAGGGAGATAGATAGGTAGAAAAGGGAGAAAGAAGAGGGAAGAGGGAGAGATAGCCCAATATATATAGAGGGAGACAGAGACATAGAAAGGGGTGATATAGAGAGATAGAGGGGATGGTGAAAGAGATAGAGAGATCATGATAGAGGTAGAGAAAGATATGCATAGAAAGAGATAAAGAGAGGAGTGAGAGAGATAAAAAGAGAAATAGAGATAGAGATATAGAGTAGGAGAGATTGAGGGAGAGATGGAGTGAATGAGAGAGAAAGGGGGGAGAGGGAGAGATAGCTCAATAGATAGAGGGGGGAAGAGGGAGTGACAAAGATAGTTGGAGATATAGAGAGATGGAGAGCGAGAGGGAGAGATATATCAATCACTCTCCTTATATCTCTATCTATTCATCCTTATCTCTTTATCTCTCTACCTCTCTCTATCCCTTTGTCTCCCTTCATATTTGTATGTTTCTCATTATCTCCCTCTCTCTCTATATTTTCTTCCCTCTATTTATCTGTCTCCTTAAGTTTGCAATGGGTACATTGAAGAGGTATTAAAGGAGAATTATCATATCTTTAATCAAATGGCATGCTACCTTGAGCATAGCTCCCCAAGGACGCATGCCATCCTTGGATTGTTGAGATGAAACAACCAATCAAAATTTAGATTCTCTTTTCCCTCTCTCTCTTTTCCTTTGTATCTCTTATATTTCTCTCTCATGCTCTCTCTCTATCTCCCTATCTATCTAAGTTCATCTCTTTCTCTCTTTCTCTATCTTTTTACTTTCTATTTGTCTTTGTATTAGATAATAGGCTACATATATTGTGAGATTTGAGTTTCAAACAAATCTCTACCTGGAAACCACTATTGTGTCATTGGAAAAAAAGTTTCAATTGCCATTTAATGGTAAACCAGTTGTAGTGTAATGGTAAAATCCGCTAAAATATCAGGTAAAAGCCTATATATACTACTATATAATAATAAATATAATTATATTATATATAATTTAATCTAATATTACTATTATATTAAATATATATTATATTAATTATATTTTGTATTATATAAAAATATACTTATTATTAATTATTAATTATAATAATTTTATATGTATTTAATAATTTTGTTAAAAAATATAATATATAATTATAATAAGTCGAATAATTATATAATTTATTATGTAAAATATAGCTAATATATACTTAACTATATTGTAGAATATTAAAACCTAGCTAAATGGTGCCATAATTTTCTATTTAATTAACATACTCAAAAACCTAATTACAAAATTAGGTTGTAGCTCGTCAAATTGGAGAAGTGAAAGGTCAATACCAATGTCGAGGAAGGGTTTTGAGTACTGATTTTTTTGTCAATACCAGTGCCGAGGAAGAGTTTAGAGTTAAAAAAGATCAATACCAGCGTTGACGAAGAGTTTGGAGGAGTGAAAACAAGGTGAATACCAATGCCAAGGAAGAGTTTGGAGGAGTGAAAAAAAGGTCAATACCAGCACCAAGGATGAGGTTGAGGGCACTCGGGGAAAATATATGACCAAGATACAATGAGTACTATAAGTTTGGCACCCCCATTCTCTTTAACCTACATTTTTCATGCCTAGTTTCCAAAGATCTCATACATTGGCACCCCCATTCTCGTACTCAGAAATTTGAAGTAAATTGCATTGTCTTCTTATTGTAAATGTTTCAAAATGCTCAAGCCAACGTTACAAATGAAATTTCATGCCTTTTAAAGGCTTTCCCCTTACAAACCAATGACCAATTGTTTCCTCAACCGAATCTTAAACTTCTAATGACCATTAAAGGCCACATTACATATCTTTATTAACAATTGTTTTGATTCTTTCTTGCACCTTTTTACTATTAGACTCTCCTAATTATTTGAAACATCTGTGATGGTCTATTTAGACATTATTAAAAGTAAAAAGACTCAAGACAACAAAATTTCACCTTATTACATATTGCCCTATCACATTTTGAAACAAGGTTGTAGGTGCCCCTGCACCACTCCCACCTCCTCCAAAAAGATTGACATTGTCATCATTCTCATCTAGAACTCATAATTAAGTACCACTAACTTTTGAGGTTCAATTTGTTGGTGGGAACATGTTATTCTTTGTTGTATGACCTTCCTCAAATCTTATGTCCACAAAGTTGCTAAAAACGTAAAACAATAAGAAAAAATTTGAAGGTACAACTAAAAAGGGGTTAATTCCTTTTGGCCTCCTCCACCTCTTATATTTCAACATAGCATGGAATTACGCTTACATAACATAAACTCAAACATATGGAAGTTTATAGGGGAAAAGGAGCCCAATTATATGCTAGGCTAAGCTATATCTAATGAATGGAAATAGAGGCATACAATTCTTCTTTAATACCTCTACCACAAACATATGCAAGGAAAGGTCTCCTCCCTTCTTGGTAGTAATAACCTCCTCCACACACAACCCTTAAATTTTTTGAATAGAGGAATATAATCTTTGAAGAACTCAAAGTTGATTCTCTCCTACCTGATGCAATTAGTCATTTTATCCTTACAAACATTTATAGTGATTACTAGAGGCACATAGACCAATTCTTCATAATAGAAGAATTTGATCATACTTTTCCAATGATGGCATTATGAGAAAACCTTAGGTTAAATGAATAATTCCTAGCTAAGTTCTTTAAATCATGTCCAACTGTATAAGAGAAGACCGCTGCTATGTGTACTTGGATACCATGGAGAAAGGCTCTTTGGGCTCTTTCATCAATCAAGGTATTGTTAAATTTTAACACCTAAAAGTGAGAATGAAGAATCTTTCCTACGATGGTGGCCAATTATGCTTCTCAACACCTAGATTACAAAATATTTGTCAATATCATTGCCATCACAATTAAACCTATTGCTTGAGATATAGTCATATAGGTAAACAAATTGGCTTTCTTGATAGTAGATACATTCTAGACAATTCAATCCTTGCATTAGATATTGTTGAATGGGCCCAACAAACTACTCATGATGCCCTTACTATTAAGTTAAAACTTTAACAGGGCATATGATTGTATAAAATGTCCTTTCATGACCTTTGAATGAAGAACCTTGATTCAAAAATGATGCCATGTCAAGACTTTCAAATGAAGGTATTTTTTATTTTAAATATTTCATGTCCAAAATGCTTTATAAAATGAACCTTTGCATGAAGGACCTTCAAATGAAGACCTTAATTGAAAGGTCCTTCATTAGAAGATCCTTCATATGAAGGTTCCTTTAATGCCATCCCATTATAGCTCTTAGAGTTGTTAGAGATATTTTTGTTTCAAAGTAGAGATTGGACCATCAAATAGTGTCACCATGACTCTACCAAGATATCCATCAAATTGACAAACCCTGACTTAAGAACCACAAATTCACAAGAAAATTGCCCTTGTCAGCCCTTGGGAATCACTTCAATGCCAAGTTTCTTGCTTTAACAGACCCCTAAATGCAATGAACCTCTATCATACCATGTTGCACACCAATCCACCGATTTATAGTTCCAAGATAGTGGGTGGATTGGTGGATGTCATTTCTATTTAGCCCTCAAACCCTTACACAGGAAAAATAGGGTAGTCCTTCTATTTGATTGTTTTCTCCCACAAAACAATGATTTAGCACTTCAAAACAAATGAAAATGAAAGGGAACACATATATTTATCTACACCAAAGATCTCAGAGAATTTCAAGCTTGTACAGATCCATACAACACAAAAGAACTTCAAAAAAATAGTAAAAACACAGAAAATTGCTTCAATAACGTGGTATTTGATATGAAATTTTGGTATCAACTCCTCCAACAACCTTTTTCTCGGGCCTTGGAAGGATTTTTAAATCATATTAGACCCAAAATACCTTCAACCATGATGCAGAGTGAGCAGGGGAAGCTTCTTTAGATGATCAACTAGATGATCAAACCACCAACTTAGCACAACTCTCTCAAATACTCTTTAAGTGGACCTTTCCAATCCACTATTCCTTCAAGGAAAAGACCCCCCCAACTAGGGTTCTTGTACTCAAAAAATAAAGAGGGCTTGTATCCACTTGGAACATTTCAAATAGGACTAAACCAAACCATGACACTCAAGTTTTCACTTAGGAAACTCTATTTTCTCATCGCTCTAACCATTAGGCCTCTTTACCCCTAAAAGGCTTGTAGCCCTGCCCGATAGGACAATCAAATTAAAATCCACATATAATATTCTATCAAGCCAAAACCACTAAAATTAGAAAAGTAATATATTCCCCTACAAAGTCTCAAAACCTTCTTTCTTGACAGTGGATAGTAAAAGAGAAATGGACCAAAACAATGCTACTCCAAGAGGCCTAATTGGCAGGCTACAACTGGACAGTTGACTATCTAGGCTCTCCCCTTCACTCCAAATCCTTGAAATAGGTTTTTTTAGGCTAGTTACACCAATTTCTATCACTCCTAAGTTCCTTCACAATTAAAATCACCCTAAACAAGAAAAACTCAACTTTTTGCTTCATAATCTAGGCCTATCACATGAGGATGTCAGGCCTAGAACATTGCAAAACTTCCTCCACACAGCATGTCATTCTGTAGAACCCTAAAAATATGAAAATATACACAAATATCTTCCATCCCACCAAGAATTATCATTATTACAACGTGGAGATGGAAGAAAGAGCCATTCTTCAATCAAAACCCTAGTTTTGAGGGTTTTCAGACTAGTTCCTGCTAAAATGGAAATATCTTCTTTTATACTAAATGAAAACTTGTCAAATCACCTCCAAAAGAAAGCCAGGTCTTCCCTCTATCCAACCATAATAGTATTTTACCCATACAGTACGTACAGAGTTCGTACCATGTAGTAGAACAAGAAATTTACATAGAGATTTTCTAGAAAATAGCAAGCTTTTGCATTAGAACTTCAAAATGATTCATCAACCCACATGCCTCGACCAAGAGAGGCTTATTTATATCTTCAACCAACCTTCCCAACATCCCACAACTGAAATTTTAATTGGTTGTACATTGGAAACTAACAAAACATCATTTAGACACCTAATTGCCTAGTTAAGGCAAGTTAATACAACTTCCACAAGCCCGAATACAAAGAGCCTTCAAGAGGTGTCAAAAGGAATCAAAATCATTTCAAAACACCAAGGAAACTCCCCTCAAGCACCTGGTTGCATCATGGCATTTTGATTCTTTAATTTTCCAAGGTGCACCAAGCTTACAAAGTGAAGATGGAGACCTTGTGATTACATTGAAACTTATCACCAAGACTCAAAACCTACTACAAGCCTTTGAAGATGGTCCTTAGGACCTTATTACATCTTAGACAACTTGGTTTCAAACCAAAAAAAAACAAGGCCTCAAAGAGGCATGGAGACCTAAGGTGCCCCTGCACCAAACCAATGTCCATAACTGACTTATAAACACTTAACAACCCATTATTTTGCAAAATTGCAATTTTGACAACTTTTAATGTCAACAATTGCAATGGGATGGGAATACAATATGATAGAAGTGGGATAAGAAATGCATCATTTGAAGCATCAAACCAATATTCAAAGATGAAAGAAAGTGCTAACCCCTTAAACTAAAAAAGTTTCTTTTAACTTTAAGTTTGATGGGTAGCCAATTCTTTTAAGTTATCAAATCCTACCATCATACATAATCAAAATGTTGTTGTTTCAAATGACTATGAGCACTAACTTTCACTATTTGAAGATGTTGAAACCTTGTCATAGAGAACTAGAACATTGATGCAACCACTCATCCTACCTTAAAACATACCAAAAGTCTCCTAGCAATTAGACATAGGAAAATCTAAGATGACTTAAACATTTTTTATTGCCAAAGCATAAACTTATGATGACTTAACCAATCCTAGTACACACTCCCTCCCCGTTAACCACTTAGACATATGGAGTTTATCAGTGGATAGTTGACCCACCTCACACGTGCAACTGAATTATGTCTATTAGTGTTCTAATTCATATTTTTCAAGACAACTTAAACCAAAATATTATGTATGGTGAAACCATTCTTCTGCACAATACATTTGAGGCCTTGGTTGTGTAATTGGTGTACCATAGTCACATTTAACACCTGTTACAAAGTTTAAAGTCATTAATTGCAAGGGACAATCTCCTTCATACATTGATTTGATTTGTGATGGACACATTTAGACAGTAGTAACAATAACTTGCAATCTATCAAGACTTGACTACCTTATAACCTATCAAATTCTAGCGATGAAATGATAGATTAATCATAATGTCACCTTGGGATCACATCACCATGAAAGAACTTCATCCAACATCCTGATGAGTGCAGGTACCACCAAATACGTATTTGTTACATCTTTCTTCCTCGAGTGAGGGAAATTCTGGAAGAGAAGAGGAAAGCGAGACATGTAGTAGGTCTAAAAGAGGGAGATCAACTAGAGGTCAAAAGATTAGAAGAAAATTTTGTAAACACATGGAATTTTTTCTTGCTAAAGGGGGGTCATGTTCTTATGATGATGAGAGCATAGGCGACATCGAGGTGCCCTTAAGGTACAAACATCTATGGAAACAATGGGTACCCAAGGAATTTCCTCCAATAAACATTGATTTGTGTGTCAACGAGAGGATATATTGCATAGCACCATCGTCATTACATGGTTTGGGCCTATTTTGCATGGACGACATAAAGGTTTGTTACGAAAAACTTACTAAATTGATGGAGTATGTCGGACCCTGTTATAGTTACAAAGATTGGATGCAGCTAATTCAATATACACGAAGTATGCGTAGGTATGCACTTTCAGCAAATTATATACAGCTAAAAGATAAGGATCAAAATAAAGGAGTGGCTGTGTACATTGATGGAAGGCCAAAAGCATTAGGGAATATTGCAGGGTTTATAAATAGTACATGACTTGGTCAACAAATAAGTATCCCAATTACATATTCGAGGCGCACGAGGGAAACCATGTATTCATATGTGCGATAAAATCAATAACTGCAGGGGAAGAGTTGTTTATTAATTACAATTTGAATCACTTAGATACAAACACAGTTACTATGGGGGTGGTACGTACTATATACCATTTTACCCAATCTCCAATTAATGACTCCAATATACCATTTTATTATTATGTTTTTTTTTGTAAGTCTATTGGTTTCATTTTAGTAACATTTTTTTATATTTAATTTTTGTCATAGCGGGACATTGATCGTACGGGGAAGGCTCTGGCCCAGACCACAAATTGTGATGCATCTTTAGGCGCTTCTACCTGACAGGTTTACCTCATTGTAATTGTACAAATTAGATACGAGAAAAATGTTTTATTATTATGTTTTTTTCATAAGTTTATTGGGTTAATTTTGATAATGTTTTTAATATTCTTGTTGCAGTTAGTTGATCGAGGAAAGGCACCAGCAGTAGATGAGAGCATCCATAGGGAGGTGCAGTCACTATTATGTGATGATGACATCGCATATTCAACAAACCCTCTCGATATGATAGGGAAGACACACAAAAAATGCAATGAAGAAATCCTTCAATTGTTATTCATAATGCCTCAAACAGATGAGATAAAAGAGAGGGTTAAAATATTGACTGGGAGAGTACAAAACTTGCAAGTAAGTTGTCATGAGGTCTTTAATTATAACATAAGTTCATTCATGGTTTTATATTTTGTACTCTTTTATGTCATGAACTAAAATATGTGTTTTTTTTATAGGATTTTTTGCATCCTCATGATGTTGTTGGCCATGATTAGGGTACTGCAGGTGTTTCCCACAGAGTAGGGGTTGGTACAAGTGTCCATCATGATCTTCCTGCACATACATCACATCATCTGACCCCATCATTCGTGCCTATATTGTCGACTGAAATTTCGGCAACACATAGCATGTAGGCATCAAGTAGTGCACCCTCTAGTAGCGAACACATGCCAGAACATGTGTCAGGACATGTACCTGGGGATGTAGAGGCCACTAGTGCTGGTGATGTTTTAGCAACATTTCCTGGATCTTCTCGTATTACTAGTATGGGAACATTTCCGGTCACATTTGTGGTGACCGAGGATTTCATTCCCATAAAGATAGAGAAGGTCCCAAGTACTTTAAAATGTTTTAATTATTATTAGATATAATCCAATTGAAATTTACTTATTGATCACTCTTTTTAGACTAATGATCCCATGATCATTTTGCAGGAAATGATGTTTTTTATAAACATCTAAGTGATATTATTGTTATTAATTTTTGCTTCTTGCATAAATTAATGAAGCTTAGGGGGAATTACTTGTTGGGGTACAAAATTTTTGGTGTCAAGTTATCCAAAATATTTTGTTTTCAAAATTAAAGAGCATTTAGGATTGGTTTGTCAAAATCATTCAAATAATTCAAATCAAATTGATTGAACAGTCCTAACAAAGCAAATGCTAAAAAAAATTCATTCGGAGAACAAAATATTCATGCTAAATTATTCATTATACAGTGATTGTTACTGCTAATTATCAGAAAGGCATTGCATATATAAGAACAGGAATGCAAGAAATCATTCATTTTTTTATTATAGAACATATGTTTTGAACAATTGATTTATTGAGGAAAATATTTTGCAATCCCACACAAGCCGTGGGAGTAGCCTAATTTGATTCCTTAATCAAATGATGAATACAAGTAAAATGCATATCACACTACTGAAAAGAATAGGGTGAGAAGGTGATTCGTCATTGCCTGGAATGACAAATCATCGTTGTAGTTGTGTCAATCTTGTTTCAGCTCCAGGATCAGGTTCAACTCCAACTCTAAGGTTTACCTGCAAAATTGTGAGAAGTGATGTTAGAGCAATGAGGAATCACATTCTACCTTATCCCTACATTACCAACATAAATGAAATTTACACCTTATCAGGCATTCACCAAATGATTAACTTTGAAAAGCAGAGCATCAAAAGGAATCATTGAATCTATTGTTTTTACTAACTGGTTTGTTTCATGTGCAAAAACAGGAAATGTAATGTTGTTGATTATTGAATTATGACATGAGTGGGGTTAAATGTGGCTCCCACAAGGGTGGAGCCCAGCTCATTTTAAAAGTTCTACAGTGAATTCATCGTGAGGGAAATGCAGTGTTTAAAGTTGTAATATCAATTGCTCAATGATAGTGAACAGGCATACATGCCAAATTCATGAAGCATCTCTTCAAAGAATTACAACAATTTGAATATCATGAAATCAACATTATGTTTTGCAAAGATTTTCAGAAGTGGATGACAACTTGATCAATTTTCAATTATAAAGTAGAAATATTCCATTTTGAAAATCAAGTATAAAGAAACATCTATGAAAGAATTTCAGGAAAGAGTATTAAATATAACAGAATGATGAGTGTTTCTTCATCTCGAAACAACACAGTCAAGGTGTTAAGAATAGATCGTTTGCAAATACTAGTTGAAATTCCAACTTAGTAACAGAAGCAAGAATTGCATATTCAAAAGCAAACAGTATATCATTTATAGGATTTCTGTAATACATCAAAAGAATAGTGATGCAAGTCAGAAATTACTGTGCAAGAAGAATATTTCATTCTGAATATTGAGTAAAATGCCATGGAAAAGAAAGTTACTCATCAACAAATGAAAGTTTCTTCTCTAAGTGTGAATAAAAGCTACAGGAGGATCATGAAGGAATATTCATTATCTTATTCTTTTTCAAATCAAGTGCATTGTACAAAGAGATCCAGAAAAGTAACATGGCAGCCTAAAAGATGATTTTTACTCTATTTAGTCACGTGATGTAGAGGGAGCAGGCCAAATATGCATAGAAACAGGAATATCCAACTACAAGTTTATGAGCGTTTCTACATATATTGTAGAATATAGTGATAAATGAATACTCATTTTCAGAAGAAAAAAAAAATATCAATGAAGAAACAGTCATTGTTGAAGTATGGAGTTAAGTCAAAAATTCAGAAATGATAAACATTGATAGTGAGACTACATTCAAAAAGTAACCACAACCACAACAACAAAATAAATGACATAGTCAAGGATGCAAGCTACAAAAAGGTTATTTTGTGAGATTTAAAAAAAAATGCTCTTTAGAGAATTGAGAAAGTTTTTCTTTGCATACAAATATGTTTTAATGGTTTCTATAGGCAGAAAGTGAAATACCCAACAGATACTTTCACAGTTGTAGCCTAGAAACAATGATTATTCATTGTTTTATTCATTATTTCGGACATAAATTCTTTTTTTTGGAAAGAAATGAAAATGTAGAGCCATGGCAATATTTTACAGAAAATAAACCCTGAAATAAAGCTTGGGCCACAATTTGGATTTACAGAGACAAAGAATGTTTATTCTTGTATTCATTTCCAAGCTGAAAATGAAATACCTAGAAACCACAAAGGCCGAAATATCAAAGAGTAATGAAATTTGAAGGTAACAATTTTTTTGCAAGAAACTTACCTAAGTTTCTGAGTAGAGAAGATCACTTAAAAACCCGCAGATTTCCTTTTTATTTTGCTCTAGAAAGCTTGAAATGGAGTTTATTAATGGCGGCAAGACAAAACCACAACATAAAGCAAATTTACATAGAGGAAGTCCATTAGAAAAAGTGTTGGATCGCGGCCATAAAGATTTCATAAGCTTTAAAAATGAAGAGGTTTTTCAGATCTACAACCAAATCATACTCACCACAATTCAGGTGTCCAGAATCTGCAAGAAATGATGCACAAAGACAGAGAAATTTCCATGCAACAGGTCAGCTAGGGTTTTCTCTTGGTTGCGCCTCCAGTAGAAAACTCTAGAATAAGAGAGAATGAAATGAAAATGAATGATTTTACATTCATTTAGGGTTGAAACCCTAAAGGCACGTTGGAAATGTAGGCATTCGTGCCTTATGTTTTATTTGAAAAACTTTATTTATTTTCAAATGAGGCACGACTTTAAGCCTTTTGTTTTTATTTTTGAATAGTCTTCAAAAATAAAATTAATACTTAAAGTCTTAGTTTTTAAGTCTTAGGCTTATTATTAACTCTTTATTTTTGCATTGAAGTTTAAATATAAAAATTTATTTTGAGTGATAATTGTTATCACTTTAAAATGAATGTTATCATTTAAATGCAAAAATAATGCCTTAAATGTATTTGGCTTAATTAGAAGTCTTTATCTTTTCATTTGGAATCAAATTGTAAAAAACATTTATTTAAAGTGATAATTATAAATCACTTTCAATAAAAGTTGCTATTAAAATGCAAAGTAAAGATGTTATAGATGCAATTTCAAATACAATTCAAAAGGTCAAATGGAGTATTAAAAAGCTTTTGCTTAAGTCTTGGAAGAAGTTGAGTAAATTGTGCCAACATGTGGAGTAAAAATAGGAAGTTTGGAGCACCAAATCAGGAGTTCTCTTTCAGTTTTGAGTTCCTTTTGACTTGACTTGAGTCAAGGAGTGTTTTGAGGCATAAAACACTTTGTTACATTCAGTTATGATCTTGATTTGGAGGGATTTTCAGTTTCATATGACCCTTTGGAGTTGTTTGAGTTTTGACAACTTTGTTTGCATATTTAGAGGAGTATCTTCAGTTGCATACCTTGTTTGAAGGAGAGGAAGGACAACACATTTTTCTTGGAGCCAAAATTCATTGAATTTTGAGAGCCTTTTCTATAAGTCCTCTTCTTTCTTATTTTCTCTAGTTCTTGGTTTGGAGATTGCTGGGGCATATCATTCTTACTTTGTAACTCATCATTTTTTGAGATTTGTAATGCAAATATCCTAGATTTTTCAATAGAGAAGCTTGTCATTCCTTCTCAGATCTGTCTTGTGCATGTATTGTGTGTAAGTCTTTGGATTAATATTTTGTGATTTCCATGAAATCCTTCTTTTAATTTTATTGCCTCAATGTCTTGTTTAGATTCAGTATGTTATAGTGCAAGTTATTGATTGTGTTTCATACATTTGTTGAATGCTTGTTATGAAAACATCATTGTTTTTTTTCAAACAAACTTCAACCATAGAAACCTATCAAATGAAATAATTATGAAAGTCATACTTAATTGAGCTGTGAATCCTTTAGTTTCAGATTAAGTTATCTTATGATATTTTAAAAGCATATTCAAATCATTTTCAATTTGGTGAATCACCATTTTCCAGTTTTAGTGTTTTCTTTATCCTTCTATCCTTTACCTTTGTTTAAAAATTAGTTTTTCAAGTAAATCCAAAGGCAACCAACCCAAAACCTAGAGGTTTATTCTCACCATAGGATACCCATAGCCTGAGAATAGTCCCATGTGCATAGGATTTAATAAGTTTTTCAACTTAACTTCGGGTGCAAATCCTTTTGTTAACAATTACATTGGAGCTCTTCAGGTCCACCATACGTACATAGTGGAATGCCCAAAATCAAGATTTAAAAGATGAGCTCATTAACCGTTTAGTTGTGTTGTTCGGTGATAAAACATTCAACCAAACCAAGGTCCTTAAGAAAGATGGTACCTATCTAAAGTATGTGAGGGACCAATATAGGTCACATTTAGAGAATAAAAAAAAGTATGAGAGTCCACCCATGATTTCAGAGAGGGAGTGGAAGGACCTGGTGTCGGATGGAAAGGAGAAGACTGAAAAGAAAAAAGGAAAGACACCATCGGGCCAAGGAAGGTATGTAATACTATCAACAATGTAATTATATACCGATTACTCTTTCTTTTTACATAATCTAATGTATTTCAAACTTTTCATAGGCTTCCCAACACATCGAAGGCAACAAAGGCAAGACTAGAAAAACACACGCAATACAAACTTGGCTCTGGTGGTTATATGAAATTAGCCGCACGAATTGTAATTATCAATAAATGAAATATTGCATCCAAATAATAAATTGCAAACAATTTTGGTTTTATCACACAATATAAGCAAAATTCATGATTGTATACAAAAATGTAGGGCTTTGAATTCAACAGGGCGCCCACAGAAGAGGACCTGAAGATTGCCTTTTTGCAAGGCTATGGAGCCATGGTTGAATGCCTAAGAGTCTTGACTGGGCAAGGACAATCTTCCACTGCATCTGACACACAGGTAAATAAACTCAATAAATTTTATTTAAAATTGAATACTTGTGCAATCTATTCAATATTAATTTCCACCATAAAGTAATTATGTGCCTATTTGTTTTAAACAGACAAGCAATGATAATACTGCAAATGACATTGAAATGCAGTCTGGTGAGGGTGGAGCACAACCTATAGATGAAGGTCATGGTGTGCATCCTGGTATTGGATATAGTCATGTGATATACAAAACATTGTATGGATTAATACAATTAAACATCTTTAATTGCAATTGGTGTATTAATTAATGTAACCTTTCGTGTTTCAACTTTAGAGCATGTAGAGTGTGATCAACATGTTGATCATGATCAACCTAGAGAAGATCATGAACATGATGTGGCCCCATCAAGTAAAGAGGATCACTCTAATGTTCTTTTAAACATATTTAATTACAATTGGTGTATTAATTAATGTAACCTTTCATGTTTCAACTCCAGATCAAGATTTAGAGGGTGTTCAGCATGAGGCTATAAGAAAAGATCAGGAACATGATGTGGCTCCATTAGGTAAAGATCGCCACTCTAATGTACTTTTAATTAATGAAATACTTGTAACAATAATAATAAAACATATCAATTTAACATTTCTTTGTTATTGCAGTAGACCCCACCTTGTGACGGCCTCCACGTCATGATCAGTACACGACTAGGCGTACATTAAGATCACGAGCAGAGGATAGAACAACTGAAGGGGGGACAGATGATTTAGAAAAGGATACTCCACTTTAGCTTTTGTTAGCTTCAAAAAAGAAACAAAAAAAAAGTGATTGTAATCATATTATGACAACCATATTTTTGATAATATGTAAAAATTGAAAGAATCAATAATATATGTTAATGAATGAATGTGAATATGTTAATGAATGAATGTTATATGTTAATGAATGAATGTTATATGTTATTAATGGATGAATGAATGAATGAGAATATGTTAGTTAATGAATGTTATATGTTAATGAATGAATGTTATATGTTATTAATGGATGAATGAATGATTAATGTTATATGATTGGGTATGGGGAATTGAGAGTGATGTGAGGGGGTGGAGGGGCCAAAGGAGCTTCCACCATCACGTGGTTGGCCCTGTTAAGTAGAGACTATTAAACTATTATCAAAACTAAGAGAAGCTCAATAAGGTAATGCACTTTTCAATATAAGAAATGCATCATTTGAAGCATCAAACCAATATGCAAAGATGAAAGAAAGTGCTAACTTTTCACTATGGTGGCAGAAAAATTATTCTTTATACCCTGATGCCTTCATTTTCCAAGCCAATTTTTCTTGCTTTGCATAGATTTTCCATGTTTGTGGATGTATATGACTCCTACACAAAAAACATGTACCAGTTTATGGCCTTCAATCCAACTACATCCAAGTATCTTTTTAATTCCTCTATCTTTCATCAATCTCTTTACTATTTGAACCTCGTATAGATGTTTTAGATGAAGAACCCATTATTGTGAAATGTGCCTCCAGTCAAGAGTAAACTGAATCCAGGCTCTGCATCATAATTTGAAGTTGTTTCCATTCCAATGTTCTGAGTTTAGTTTGTTTGTATGGATTTGTATGAATACCACATTGTGTTGTGTGTGGATTTGGTTTCAAAGCTCTGTTTATTTTGTTTTTAGTGGTGACATAACTATAAAATTTGACTTTTGTGCATAACAGGTTAGTGGAAAAATTGACAGCTTTGAAGTGTTTAGAGGCTTGATTGAGATAGATACACGGATATTTGGATCTTGTTGTTGATGGGAGGCTTCCACTTAACCATGAAATTTTGTACCATCTGCAGGTATGCAAAAATTTATCTATTTACATTCATTCAACTTACTGTCTTCCTTACCAAAATCTACCCTTGTTAAGCCACAACCATAACTAGCACACTGTCATAATGCTTCAATCTCAATCATTAATCTTTGTCTTGACAAAAAGGATAATAGTCATTAATACATTACTAAGGGTAAACATATTTCATAAAGACCTATGGAGGATAAACCACAGTCTACCAATCCATTAGAAACTCATAGTGCATAAAACCATTGAAAATACATCACAGTCATAACCTTTGCTAAGGGCACATGATAGTCTTTTGGATTGTTTACAAATTCATATCTATGATCATAAGCATCATAAGCCTCTGTAATATTTATGATTTCCCTAAGTTGAATGACTGTTGACTTTGCATTTAGTTGACCATTCCTTTGTCTCACTATGCATTATTGATCTTTCATCTCATAGTCCATTTTATTGATATTTTCATACATTGTTTTAACTGTTAAGACCATACTTTATTGATTATTGATTGTCTTTTAAATAATTTTCTACCTCTCATGATTTGGAATCTTCTTGAAGACTCTAAACTCTTTCCATCATTGCTCACGTGTTGAGGGGGACTGTCACTGTACTTGTTTGAAATGTGTGTGGATTGTCATCCTTTGAATCTACCCTTTACATGACTATCTTTTATTGCCCTTAGTTGATAGTATTTCTAGGTGACTACCCTTTATATGTATGGTGATTGTCTTCTTTGAGCAATCGATTTGAGTTTCATTTGAATATTGACATTTTCTCTTTCATGCCTACTAGGTTTGTGCTTTGCTCCTCTTTTGTGCCCATTGACCTCATACATTTAATATGACAATCCTTTAGTGCTCTTGAGGTTTTTCATCATGATTCATAGTCAAAACCTTTATAACACAGTCATAAAGAGACCTATTGGGCACAAAACACAGTCATAACTTATAGTCATTAATCACTATCCAAAGTCAGTATGTAAGACCTAAAGTAGGGTATGATGGGTGTGAATGATTCTCTTCTTACCCAAGATGTAGTGGCACCATTGCTTGATAGCTTCTATGGTGGCATACAACTCCTTTTCATAGGCAAAGTGATATTGAAAGTCTCATAATGATACGTGATCTAATGTTCATGTGTATGGGGTGGAGTGCGTAGTTAGATGCATTAGTCTGAATTTCAAAGGGGTGTGCTATGTTAGGAATTTTGTACAGGCATTGCTTGAGCTCCTCGAAGGCATGTTGTGTAGGTGTCCACGAGAATGGTGTCTTAGTGTGCATGATTTGATTGAGTGACCATGAAATGTGAGAAACCAAGAACAAATTTGGGATAGAAGTTGGCAAGTTTGAGGAAATTGCACAAGTCAATGAGGCTACGTTGTGTTGGTCAATCTCAAATTGGCTTGATTTTGCTAAGGTCTACATGTATATTGGCGTGGTCAATGATGTAGCCCAAGTACTAAATCTATGTGGCTCCAAAAGTGCATTTTCTGAGGTTGGCTTGCAACTTGAATTAGTGTAGTGTATCTAGTATGCATGATACTTGCTCCATGTACTCCTAAGTTTTGCTAAAGAGGTGGATGTCGTCTAAGTAGACAATGATGGAATTGGTGAAGGTTTGTAGGATATCATTCATTATGAACATGAATGTGGTTAACCCATTATGCCATCTATTCATGCAATCCTTGGTTTTGAAATATTTTTTCCAAATAACTTTAGTTTGAGCTAGTACTTAATGGTATCCTAATTTGAAGTTAGTCTTGGCGAAGTATTATGCACTTTGAAATTGGTCCAACAAGTCATTGATGCATGAAAAATCTTATTTGTTTCTCACTATGATCTTGCTGAGTGTGTGATTGTCGATGAACAGGCTCTAGGCATCATCCTTCTTATGTGCATGGACTATTGGGCTGCTCCATGGTGAAGTGCTAGGTTAGATCTTTCCTTGATTTAGTAGCTCTTGGGTTTGATGTTGAAGTTAATCATTCTCCTAATAGAATTGTGATAAAATATATATTTAGGAGAGGGAATTTTCAAATCAATTTGGTGTTATATTGCACATTGTATTGGACTTGCATTCTTCAAAAACTAATTAGAGAACATTTTCAAATCTATGACTCTTGCTCTATGATCTATTTTCTTGCATTTCTTCTCTCAACGCTGTTCTTTTTGTATGTCATTGCATCAAAAAACTGATTAGAGAACCATTCACATCCTCTACTTTACAACATCAAAACCTAATTAGAGAACCATTCACATCCTTTACTTTACATCATATCATTTTGCATTGCAATTGCATCCCTTCAAGGAAAAACAATCAAACACCTATACCAAATCACCAAGGCACATTAACAACCATCTATACCTTCTTACTATAACCAATTATCAGACCTTCAAGACAATAGGTTCATCATCTACTTCACAACTTTGTCCATTCCAACTCACTGTCCTTTTTGCAGTCAAGTCATCATTCATGCATATTAGATTCACCATACCTAAATCATTAAAAACAACATACACTGCCTTTTATACCTTATCCTTCACCAAAAACCAAGGGCCATGTTTAACAAACCAAATTCAATTGCTAACTTTTCACTATGGTGGTAGATAGATGATTCTTTTTTCTTCTATTCCACAACATTAAGTAAAATTCTTGAAACTAGAAACACTTTGCTGCCTCCATGTTCCAAGCCAATTTCTCCAATATAGATTTATTGGGTGTCACCAATATAGAAAAGTTATGCAATCATCCCACATAATCTTCTTTATTCTGAGTCATCTTGAGTTTTCCTACATAAATAATGGTTTTGCTATGTGACTATGAGATCGTCAAATCATTGAGCTCTACACCCACCTTTCTAATGTCAATGTTGTAGGATTTGAGAGTTTTTCCCTATATTTCCATAGGTATTTCTTTAGTCCTCTCAAATTTATGCATTCATGTGTCATTTGAGAGGGTAACTCCATAAAGGTTTTGTCACAATTGAAGAATAATGCATTAGCTTATGTCCATCACGAAAATAACAAGAGTTATTATGGGGCAATTTGATAGGAAATGAGTAGATCCTAGAGTATGCTACAGGCCTTCATACTACAACCTTGTTCATGATAGAAGATTCTTGTTTTGTGACATGGAAAGAATACATTAAGTGATTGATATACCAAGGGTAGAGATATTAAGCACAAGATGGTGACAATCAAGATAAGGAATCAATGTTAAAAGATAGAGCATAGTCCATTAGAAATCATTGGCTAGTAATGAATGCCAAATGATCATTAACAATGTCAAAAGGGCAATGACTTCATCTCAAGAGATAGTCGTTTAAAATATATGTCAAGTAGACTGTGCAAAGATAATTGAAGGTAGTGAAAAGTGACAAGTGCAATGTCAAATGAAAGAGACAACCATTTCTTAAAACTAGGGATAATCATAACAATAAGTTTAATACTCACCATAAAATGACGATGAAACAATAATGTAAGGACAGTCATGATAATGTTTAGTACAATGACCATGAATGCAGAGTTTAGGATAGCCTAGGTCCATTAAAGGTAGTCATAGGAAGGACAAGTCATGACTGTCCCCAACGACGAGTAATATTTAAAGATAGTCATATCATCATGACTGCCTAGACATATTGATAGTGATAAAGATGCCATGAGATGTAGGACAATAGTATATAATAGCAGCAAGGTAGTGAACTATTTGATAGAATACTGTGGCAAACATGTATGAAAAATGCCACAGCATAGACAAGGCAGTGAACTATTTGAAAATTTGCCTCAAATAAATGTGGTCTCATGGAATGCCATGACAAGCTAATGCAATTGGCAGTTGCTCCTAGATATTAGTTACACAATGTGAAGTAATTGCATAACTGCTTAGGTTGATCGTAATAAACTATATTGTAATTGAAATTTCGTCATCTATCAACATCTAGTTATTAGTTATGCAATGTGAAGTAATACTTTGAGTTTGAAAGGTGTGCAATGCAATGAATGTAATCAGCCATATGAATATAAACTACAAAATATATATTTTCTACAATTCATTAGTTAAACTCTTTATTTTATTTTGTATTCTATTATCTAATTGAACATATGTTCATGTGGGGAACAAGATAAGATAGGCATGACTACAACTTTTGAAGGTGCATTATAGACACTTCGTAGGTATGTCTACCAGGGCAGTTGCCACTACAACATATTGCAAGCCTAATTTTTAGATTGCTTCATTTAGCATCACCAATCATCTCCTCAAGAACATTTTCCCTATTTAAAATGATGGAAATAATTTGCATCTATCACAACAATTTCTATTTAAATGGTCATTTTTGTGCATATCCTACAATCATTGCATTCCAAGAGATGACATCTCTTTGAGCCATTACATCAAATACTTCACGTGCCTTATCTATACTTCCACATTTTGAATACATGTCTACTAGAGCATTTCCAGCTATAATATTTAACAAAACTCCCCCTTCCATTATGCTATGATGGATGTCCATACCCTATTCCAAATCTCCCCTTTTGGCACAGGAAGAGAGGATGCTGACAAAGGTTGTCGAATTTGGATTTACACCAGCCAATTACATTTGCTTTAAAATTTCTAAAGCCTTTTGAACAAATCTATTTGGTGCATATCCTGCAATCATTGCAGTCCATGAGACCACATTTCTTTGAGGCATTTTGTCAAACAGTTCGCGTGCCTTGTCTATGCTTCGACATTTTGAATACATGTCTAACAGGGAAGTTGCAACTACATCTGATGAAATTCCTCTATCCTTTATGTTTTGATGGATGTCCATAACCTATTCCAAAGCTCCCCTTTTGGCATAGGCAGGGAAGATGTTGGCAAAGGTTGTGGAATTTGTATTTACACCCACCAATTGCATTTTCTTCAATGTTTGTAAATCCTTTCCAACAAATCCATTTTGTACATATCCAACAATAATTGTAGTCCAAGAGATGACATCTCTTTGAGGCAATATCTAAAAAAAATCCCATACCCTACTTGAAATGAAACGATGCCTACATTTGAATAGTTTTTTTTTTTTAAATTGTATTGTTTCACTGAACTTGCGACGAAACAAACCGATGAAACTTCAATACCATCCAACGAATTTTCCATACTTCCGACGAAACTTTCCTCGAAATGACTTGATGAACCTTCAATATCGTCTGATGAACCATTCGTCAGAATGACTTGACCAATTCGTCAGAATCTTGATGAATGTCTAATGTTCTTCTGACACTTTGGCAGAGGCATGCCACTTATCTTCTGGCTATTACTTGTCGCTAGATCGACGAAACTTTTGTCGATAATCCAATGAACCACAATTCCCTTTTCCATGGTGGCAACCGACGAAACTGAGTCGTGATTACGACGTTTTAGAGCTTGTCGAGAAAGCGACACAAAGTTATCGACGAAAAATACTTTAGTGATTCATCGGTATTCCAACAATAGTTTGTCGATAATGCAACAAACGTTCATCAGAAATTAGAGTAAAATATAGTAGTGAACCATTAAGACTCTGAATGATTGCAAGTTGGAAAACACCATGGGAGGTGAGTGCATGATCTATGAAACCTCCAACCCACACAATGTTGTAAAACCCTCTATGGACACAACTAATCTCCCGACAAAACGCACCTATGTACATACAAAAACGCATAAAGACATACATAACAACATACATAGAAACATACAAAACATGATGAGACAGCATAGTGCAGGGCCCACCAAGACGGATGGTAAAAGTGATGAAACCAGCAGACGGGAGGAAACGTTACGGCGAGGAAAGCAAGGTGTCTCCTCGCATCAAATTATGCCAGTGTTTTTTTCCTTGTGCAAGAATCTATTCGTTCACTATGGGTGGGAAGGATGTTGATGTGATTAAGACATGCGTTTTAAATTGTAACAAGTACTGCTCTTGGAAAACACTTTGTGTTCTGGGTTTTCTCATTTTGTAGGTTGAAAGGGAAACGTTGGAGAGCAAGGGAGTGTTGCAGGCGGGGGAGACGACCAACCGAGTTGAGTTGAGGGGTTCTAACCGACAATATGTACATCGGTGTGTCAGCTTGGTTTTCCCGACTTACCAATTGTGTTGTTACATCTAGAGGCTTTTACAACACTGTGTGGGTTGTTGATTTCTTAAAACTTAGTGTTTTCCAATCTCATTACATTCTTACTATCTAATTCACAAAAGGCTCTTAAGGAAATCACAAAACATACCAAATTGAGGTGAGGTTGGGTTGTTACTTGTAAAGGGTTTTAAAACATTGTGGGTTGTAGATTTCAAAAAACCAGTGTTTTGAAACTTGGAATTTTAGAAAACAGTATAAATGCAATTTAGACAGTACAAATAATGTGAGTATGAGTTGTCATTTTCAGAGTTTTTTTCTAGCATGGGAATTGGAGGCAGACTGACATGTGCATTTTCAGTTTGGAGAAAGAAGGGGGAAAACACTCTACGTTTCATGTCAATACATTGAAAGAAAAAGGTTGGAGTGCACATGGAGGAGTTGGAGGAGAAAACCAACAAAATCGAGGTGAGGGCTGCTAAGCAATTGGGTTGTAGAGGCTTTTACAACACTATATGGGTTGCTTGTTTCTTAACACCTAGGGTTTTCCAACATGAATTTTTACAAAACAGAATGACTGTCTTGAAAAGCTTTTGTAATTTAGATAGTGTGAATGTATTGAAAGGCCCCTTCAAAATTTATAAGGACTTTTAATTTGAGTAAAAATTGCATTTAAATTTCGCATGATTGAAAAAAAAAGGTGCACAAAGTAACTGTAATTTGGAAAACACAATGTGGGTTTTTAGTTATTTGAATCTCCTTGTTTAAATGTAAAGGGTTGTCTCATGCTAGGTTGCTTGTTTCTTAACACGTATGGTTTTGCAACATGGAATATTGAAAAACAATATGAATGTTCATTAGCTCGGTTTGTAAAGTCTTTCCATAGGTGTGTTTTGTTGGGAGATTAGCTTCTCCCTGTTAATTGTTCAAAGTACTGTTATTGGAAAACACTCTGTGTTGTGGGTTTTTTCATTCTGCAGGTTGAAAGAGAAATGTTGGGGAGCCAGCACATAACCCACATTACATTTCAAATGAAAACCCGTTTTCACAAGGAACAACCTTTATTTTTCTGTCAATGAAAACCCATCTTCGCAACAAGTAGTCATTCAAATCTTCACACTCAAAATATTCAAAAGGAAAAATTTAAAAGCCAACACACAAAACACCTCTACATTTCAAATGAAAACCCCTTTATTTTGCCATCAATGGAAACCCATCTTCCCAATGAATAGCCGTTCAATTCTTCACAATGAAATTTGAAAACCCTCAACACAAAAAAACATAAAAAGCTATGCATTTGAAATGAAAAACCTACACACAAACAAAACATTTTATTTTGCCATCAATGAAAACCCATTTTCTTTAACGAATAGTCGTTCAATGCTTCACAGAAAACCCATTTTCTTTAACGAACAATTGTTCAATGCTTCACACTTCCTATGTATAATGGCAAAATGGCATATAGAAATGGCAGATATACATACCTACTTGCTAGCCGCCACACTTGTCGAATGTGTTTAGGTAGTGTACACCCTCAGCTCTTGTTCGGCCTCCAAACGCGAACAAACAAAACATTTTATTTTGCCATCAATGAAAACCCATTTTCTTTAACGAATAGTCATTCAATGCTTCACATAAAACACGTTTTCTTTAATGAACAGTTGTTCAATGCTTCACACTTCCTACGTAAAATGGCAAAATGGAAGATATACATACTTGCTAGCTAGTCGTCATGCCTGTCAAATGCGTTTAGGTAGTGTGCACCCTCGGCTCTTGTTCGGCCTCCAAACGTGAACAAACAACATTTTATTTTGCCATCAATGAAAACCCATTTTCTTTAACAAATAGTCATTCAATGCTTCACATGAAAACCCATTTTTTTTAACGAACAATCGTTCAATGCTTCACACTTCCTATGCAAAATGGCAAAATGACATATAGAAATGATAGATATACATACCTGCTAGCTAGTTGTCGTGCCTATCAAATGCGTTTAGGTAGTGTACACCCTTGACTCTCATTCGGCCTCCAAACGTGAACGCCTGCAACTCCATTCCGTCTGTGCTCCCCAACAAATTGTAAAAAGAAATGTGGAAAATGGTGACGTTTAGGTGCGTTTTGTCCATTGCTTTTTGACTTTCCCACTGGCCACACGTCCTTTTCCGACGACAGACACGTGACGACAAGCACCTAACCGTCTGTCAAGTCTTTTCATCGATGTGTTTTGTCCAACGCATGGGATGGGGGTTATGATATAACGTTACATGCATAGGTGCATTTTGTCTACACTTTAGCTTTGTCTCAAGTAATACATAAAACAAAAGATATAATAATAATAATCTCTGCTTTAGAACAAAACATATGGATTAAATGCTCAGTGTAATTTTCCTTACGATGTTGATGTACTGCTTGAAACTTGGTAAAAGTAAAGTAAAGTTGTATGAACCAACAGAATGTTCACCATCCCTGATATCAAGACTATTGTTTGCCAATGTCCTGTTGATGGGGTAATAGCAAGAAAAAAGAAGAGAAAGGCCGCTGTATGGAGAAGAGGACGCATGGTTTTTTGAAACTTAACTTTGATGAAGTGGCAAGGGGGAATCCAGGCCCAGCTGAGGCAGGAGTAGTGTTAAGATTGGAAAGATGGGCACTTTGGAAAAGATGCTTCATTGTCCCTTGGATTACAATGAAGCGGAGGCTTTGGCTCTTTTGGAAGGTCTAAAAATGGCTGAATCGGCAAATCGTTCTTGTATAAAGGTGGAAGGAACTTACAAGTGGTGATTAATGGCTGTCAAAAGGGAATGAAGAGCACTAGCTGGGAGTTATGACAAGACTGTGTTTATGCACTGTCTCAGAGAGGGTAATCGTGTTGCGGATTGTCTAGCTAAAGGTGGAGTAGAACAGAGCCTGTTTGTGGCCAAAGTATAGATTATAAAGAATGGCGTATAGAATCATTATTGGATATTGAAAAAATCGTACTGACTAGATAAGAGCAATATCTAGGGTTTATGACAAGGTTGTGTTTTTGCACTGTCTCAGAGAGGGTAATCGTGTTGCAGATTGTCTAGCTAATGGTGGAGTAGAACAGAGCCCGTTTGTGGCCAAAGTATAGATTATAAAGAATGGCTCATAGAATCATTATTGGAAAATGATTATATAAATTCTTTACCCCCGCCCACCCCAATTTCGATCCCTGCCTACCATATTGTGATCAATGATGCAAAAATAAGGAAATCAGTAGGGTATGGCAAATCTAAAGAAGAGTGGGTAAAATTTGCTTGATGTCCAATCGTAAGCATACTACATGGGAGTCGCAATATATCTTGTTTGCTGAAAGATATTAAAGCAGCGCTTGTGATGTTTTTGAGAGGGTGGGTTTGCAGAGAATAATAAGCAGAGAAGCCGCTCATGAAAGTGAAGAGGGGCAGTGATAGAAAAGGAATCGAGAGCGTAGCAGATAGCAGCAGTAATGCCCTTTGAACCGATAGTAGGATAATCACAGATTTGGACTTGTACTCTCATGTTTAATATGGAAGACATGGCTGCTTTGAATTTTGTTAAATAAATCCTTTGAAGAGATGGGCAATTTTCAATAGGTGCAGATAAAATGGCATATGTGTTAGTTATTTTTGAAGCCCACTTGCAGGTAAGAGTTGGACATGATGAGATAGTAGCTTGGATTCTGCGTTCTCTTGTGCACAGTTGAGGGGCGATTTGGAGCCAAGTATGGTGATTTCAGATGCATAGTATGTTAGCTTTGTATCTCAGTGCTGATTATTATGCTTAGTTTTTATGTATGTAACTAGCAGCTTTGGATGTTCTTTCGAAATTACCTTTAACGGTGCAGGTCCCACTAAAACAAAAAAGACTGTTGTTTGTCAATAGATAACTGAGACGATGGCAATCAAGGCACAGTGATTAAATCTAAAATCTAATTGGACATTTCCCCATATGTTAAATCTTAGATAGTTCTAACTGAAGAAAAAATCAGACCACCCAAGATATAAATGAAATCATGTTGCAAGGTGTGCACCCTTGGTTTCCTTGTGTTGTGCAGTGGAGCGCCTGTGGATTCATTAATTCTTATGGTTGTGAATTTCTTGTTGTTGATTAAATCTAAAATATGATTAGACATCTCCCCATATCTTAAATCTTGTATGGTTCTAATTGAAAAAAAAACTCAGACCACCCAAGATATGAAGGAAACCAGCTATAATTGATATGCAAACTTCTTGGTGTAGAGCATGAAACCTGTCACTTGTTATTGCCTTTTAACTCGGGCATCATTTACTTGAGAGATTAATATGAAAGCAATTACAGAAGCACCATGAAACCCATCACTTGTTATTGTCGTTTAACTCAATCATCATTTACTTGAGAGATGATATGTAAAGCAATTACAGAAGCAGAGGACACTCTTTAACATTATATTCCACTGTATAATCTCAACATCTTTCGTAAGGGCTCATAGTCAATTGTTAACAACTAACACTTGCACCTATTAGAGGTTCAAGGGAGACGCCCAGAGGAAATTAAAGGTAAAACATAAATAAATTGTATCAATATATAATTGGTTATATAAAATTATATTTGTATACATTATGCATGTATAATAAATAGGTACATAATTTTGTTGGATTTCTTTTCTTTTTTTGAAATAGTGAGATTCTTTTGAACAATTTATATCCAATTTGCATTAGTCAAAGTTACATAAGAGCATCTCTTTGTATTTTTTGAAGCTCCTCTTTTCAAGCCATGGAATTTCTATATAGTGAAGAACAATGTTGATTATATTGCTTTGAACAATTAGTATCAAGTTTGCATCACTCAAAAGTAACATAAGAGCTTCGCTATGTCTTTTTTGAAGGTCCTCTTTTTAAGCCCTTTTGTATATAGTGAAACACAATGTTGTTAGATGATAAATCCATAATTCGGAAATATTTAACAAGATACGTAAATTTAACAACGACAAAAAATGAGGGTGGTAAATCTTGTTTTTTTCTTTTCTTCATCATTGATTGTCCACTTGTAGAAGATACATTTTGTAATTGATTAGTTTTAGTATTTTTTCTCTATTAAAGAAGGGAATAATATAGTGACAAGTTTTACAAAGCTATAAATTCTTAAATTCTAGAATCAGTTAGACATAACCATGGCATGCAATCAAAGAGAAATGATAATGTGTAGGTATAAAATATGAATAAAATAAGTTTATTGTTTGAAAAATTCCTTACAATGATGTCAATACAACTATAGTTGGTTATATAAACATTGAATTATATATATTGGAATTGTTGACGATAAACATTTAAATTGTTTTTGCAAGGAATTATATAAAAACGAATAAGGATTTTAATTCCGAATGAAACTATTATGGTTGTTCTCAAAAGGTTAGTGATGAAATTTCGCTGAATCCCAAGCTCGTGTTTTATCCTTTGTAAGTATAAATTTTGCCAATTCTTGAACAAATCAATTCAATTAGTTTTAAAGCATCATATTTATGTGGGCAATCTCTCTTTTATCAATTTGAGGTAAAGTTTTACAAATTCTAAATTTGGTAGATTTAAAAAAGGTAGACTTCTATACAAACTCTGAAAATATTCTATTATGTGGCCAAAGCATGGTGTCGACAAACAATTTGTGCATTTGTTAAGTTAAATTATGCAAAATGCTTGTGAAATTTAATATATTATGGGTTTATATCTTTTATTTAAAAAAAAAGCAATTAAAAAAACATTACAAATTTATATTTAAATTTAGCATTCTTAACTATAAAATAGCGGTAATTAGAGGATTCTGGATATGGAGAAATCGTTATTTAGGATTTTGTCATGGGAGCTATATCTAGATTTTGAGAAAATAATTATGCAAACTACACCAAATTGGTTAGAAATTTGTGACATACCCCTTTAAATGTAATGTCTTATTTGCACAAGCCTTGAAGCTCCTTTGAATAAGTGTCAAGAATCGAAGTGATAAAATTAACCAACTACACATGAATGCTAATGCTTTAATGTTGTTGCTTAGGCCAATGATAAATGTTAGATATAATTTTTTAATTTCTATATGAATGATAAGAAATGTTTTAATGTTTTAAAGGTGTATTGTATGAAAGGATGGTGAACTTCTGATGTTGAATTCCTGTACTTCTCCCACATCTTTTACTCTTTTCCCCCTGTGCTTCTCCACAATTGTCTGCATATACGAATCTCATTTCTCATTTGTCTTCTTCATAGTCTTCTCATACCCTTGCAAATCAAACCATCAAACCATTTCAACCAAGGAATATAATCCCCAATATCAATTACTCCATTAAGCATAAATGATTCTTCAATCAGATGTGACTAAATCTACCGAAATCCCTGATTCCTCTCTAAAATACCTCTCATCTATAATCATAGTCATCAGAACTTTAGAAGTCAATTTTGAAAGAACACTTCTCATGTTAACAATACTCTGCAACTGTTCTGCTGAAACAAACAGTTTAGTGCTTTATTAATTTATTGCAGTCTCTTGGGTCCGAATGATTGGATTCTTTTGGAAGACAAGAGCTCAAGGACACAGACTTTTCTAGCATTTTGCCAATAGGGGCCGTAAGGAGCCCAACCCAGCATAGAATAATTGTAGCTCAAATGCTGACCTTGTGCAGGCCGAGGGCGAGATGCAAGAGATTTGTCATTTACTGTAAAAGATTCTTTGGCTAAATCTGAAGAATTTGTCACTAAAACAGGGGAACTACCAAATGTTAGATGCATAATAGGTCCATAGGGTGTTGACAACGAACTTAGAATCTGGTGAATTGACCTGGTTTTATCTATTTGAAGATGAAATTGCCCAATAATCGGGACCTGGAGATAGATGGCTCCTATAATTTCAATTGTGTTTTAGTAAAATTGTTGCCACAAGAAAAATTGTAGCAGCTCCTACCAGAATAACAAACATCATAGAAATCATTTAAATTAGAATTTATATTACTTTTCACTAATAAATTATATAATATACATAATATCTTATCAAGAATTTATCACATGATTTTTGAAGCACCATGTAACTTTTCATACTCCTTCCCGCTTTTGGTTTAGGGCTTTTGCAGCTTGCAAGGGTTCACAAGGATAAACTTGAGGCATTAATTCATTTATACCCAAATAACGTATTGCTTCCATTTGTGGCAGGATCATAATTTTGATCCACAATCTTTCTTAATTACTGTGCTGCGTATAAATTCTGCGGTAAAGCTCATGATCTTAGAAATGTGAACATTCACACAATACTATCAATTATAAACAAAATATAATACATTGTATGTACTTAAAATCCTAGTATATTTCAAGAAAAAGGTTGTCCTTTCTTAGTAAAGCTTAAAGAAAAAGATTTGGAAACTATACAAAATCCCAAATGTCTCAACACATCCAATGATATCATATTCAACACAGAACTTTTTTTTTTGAAAACAGGAAATGCAGAGATATCTGATGGTGTCTAGATACAAGAAGTAACTTTGTATGTAATTTGACAAAGAATGGGTTGTATGAACACTTGGAATGTTATGCATATTTTGGCCAGAGGACCGTTAGTGTATTTTTTGGCTTTTGGCTTGATACAAATGAACTACCCAGCCCTTGCTCATGAGCTTAGTTTTTATCTAATCTTCTATATAAACATAAATAAATAAAGAACAAAGAAAACAGAGCAGCAATAATAAACAAGATAATACTCTGAGGAGCACAATTGCAAGCCTTGTGAACATACTATTAAATATAAAACAACTATGGGCCTTGAAAGAATTCAAAAAGATGTTACAATATTACAAAAATCACAAGATAAAAATAAGAAATATGGAGTTCTTTCGGTGGAAAAATCATTTGACAAAAATTCAATTAGCAAATTTAAATGCTCTTTACGCTTTATAAACCATGAGTGTGATAACAGTCCCATGAAATGAACTTTAGGCCTTGTAAAAGAATCATAAATGTGACAAAGAAATAAAAAAACAATAACAGGGCACAAGATAGAAAAACAAGGGGTTCTTCAGCTCAATAACTAATTTGGAAAAATGCAATTAGCAAATTTAAAAGCTCCTTAAAACAAGATTGAAGTAAGCAAAAAGAGCAAATTTCCAAAATGCTGATTCACTAGAGTTGAGAATGTCACTAAACCTATAAATCTATGGTCTATCATATGTAAGGAAAAGAGGGTTTATAAAAAACCAAAACCTAGCAGAAGCAAACTCAGAGATGTCAAATAGAACTATATTAGAAAGTGAGTCTAAAATTGTGAACATGATGAATAGATAACATTAAGAAAAGGATCAAAATTTAACATAATTTTCGCCCCTTTCATTGCAGACATCTAAAAGAGAAGAAACTTTGCTAGAATAAATACTTATTGTGCAGGGACAGTTGGAGTTGTGAACTCTAGGAAGTGATCCAAGTTCCCATAATTAGATCTTCTGGAAGAAGCAGATGAGTTTACACATAGGCATTTCTCTTTAGAACAAGTTTGATTTTCAGGCTTCCAATTCTCTACAACTGACTTATTAACCTTGGTAGCAGAAGCCCCACCATTATGACTAACATATTACCGTGGACGCTGAGCGCAGTAATAAGCCCTGCCACTACGTAGATCGCTGGAACAGTCTCCCATATTGCCCTGCCCCAATTGTAAACCAGCCACAAACATTTGCAAATTCTCGGTTTTAAGCCCTATATTTCTTAAACCTCGATGCTCAAACCCTAAAAACAATACTCATACCTAACAACCCCAAAAATGATGTCTATAAAAACCATATTACAAAAACAATAAAACAGATACAAGAAAATGTAAACAAGCAGAATTTATACGCAGCACAGTAAGTAAAGAGAAAAATGAAAATGAAAATGCAATCAATGACAAGACAAACCTGTTGTTTGGTGAGACGGTGCAAATAAACTCTTCTTCATAGCCTCTCTCAACGCAGCTTTTTGGGAATGAAAAATGACAGTTGATGGATTGATCAAGTCACCTCCAACATATTTATGGACATTCGGGCCGTGATGAAAGGCGGCGGAATTTAACAGCAAGGCATAGCAAGGCATAATTATGAAGGCATTAAAAGCGAAGATATATGAAATCTGTAAACCTTACAGGTGTACAAGATCGATCTAGACTCGATTGATCTGCATTTACTCACTCCACCAATGCAACCAACCTCCAGCAAATTATTTAACAGCAAGCTGTTTCCGGCACGAGAGAGGGGTTTACGGCTAAAACCCACGGCTGTCAAATGGTATGGCGAGTGTGAGACAGGTATCCTGATGGCTTGTGGACTGGCAAGTCCACA
>VDFB02141685.1:87323-117472 GCA_007258455.2 Sequoia sempervirens
ATTCAAATAATTCAAATCAAACTAATTGAACAGTCCTAACAAAGCAAATGCTAAAAAAAATTCATTCGGAGAACAAAATATTCATGCTAAATTATTCATTATACAGTGATTGTTACCGATGATTATCAGAAAGGCATTGCAGATATAAGAACAGGAATGCAAGAAATCATTCATTTTTTTATTACAGAACATATGTTTTGAACAATTGACTTATTGAGGAAAATATCCTGTAATCCCACACAAGCTGTGGGAGTAGCCTAATTTGATTCCTTAATCAAATGATGAATACAAGTAAAATGCATATCACACTACTAAAAATAATGTAAGAATAGGGTGAGAAGGTGATTCGTCATTGCCTGGAATGACAAATCATCGTTGTAGTCATGTTGATCTTGTTTCAACTCCGGGATCCCGGGAGTTCAACTCAACTCTAAGGTTTGCAGTGAGAAAGTGATATTTGAGCAACCGAGGTCACATTCCTACCTTCTACTACATTACCAACACAATGAAATTTACACCTTATGAGCATTACCAAATGGTGCTTTTGAAGCGAGCATCAAAAGTCAAGCCCTGAATCTATTATTTTTACTAACTGGTTTGTTTCATGTGCAAAAATAGGAAATGAAATGTTGCTGGTTATTGAATTACGACATGAATGGGGTTAAATGTGGCTCCCACAAGGGTGGAGCCTAGCTCATTTAAAATTTCTATGATGAACTGTGTGAGGGAAATCTGGAGTGTTTAAAGTTGTAATATCAATTGCTCAATAATAGTGAACAGGCATACATGCCAAATTCATGAAGTATCTCTTCAAAAAATTACAGTAGTTTGAATATCATGAAATCAACATTATGTTTTGCAGAGATTTTCAGAAGTGGATGACAATTTGATCAATTTTCAGTTATAAAGCAGAAATATTCCATCTTGAAAATCAAGTATAAAGAAACATCTATGGAAGAATTTCAGGAAAGAGTATTACATATAATAGGATGATGAGTGTTTATTCATCTCAAAACAACACAGTCAAGGTGTTAAGAATAGATCGTTTGCAAATACCAGTTGAAATTTACAACGTAAACGAAGCAAGAATTGCATATTCAAAAGCAAACAGTATATCATTTACAGGATTTATGTAATACATCAAAAGAATAGTGATGCAAGTCAACAATTACTGTGCAAGAAGAATATTCCATTATGAATATTGAGTAAAATGCCATGGAAAAGAAAGTTACTCAGCAACAAATGAAAGTTTCTTCTCTGAGTGTGAATAAAAGCTACAAGAGGATCATGAAGGAATATTCATTATCTTATTCTTTTTCAAATCAAGTGCATTGTATAGAGATCAAAAAGTAACGGCGACTGAAAGATGGTTATTCTTTTGATGTGATCGCAGTGTATGGGCCAAAATATACGAAACAAAAATCATCAAACTCTGGTTTATAGGCGTTTCATATATTTGTAGAATAAAGTGAAAAGGCCGATACTTATTTTGGAAAAAAAAATATCAATGAAGAAATAGTCATTGTTGAAGTATGGAGTTAAGTCAAAAATGCAGAAATGATAAAAATTGATAGTGAGACTAAATTCAAAAAGTAACCACAACCACAACAACAAAATAAATGACATAGTCAAGGATGCAAGCTACAAAAAGGTTATTTTGTGAGATTTTTTCAAAAAATGCTCTTTAGAGAATCAAGAAAGTTTTTCTTTGCATACAAATATGTTTTAATGGTTTCTACAGGCAAAAAGTGAAATACTCAGCAGAGACTTTCACCGTCGTAGCCTAGAAACAATGATTATTCATTGTTTTATTCATTATTTTGGACATAAATTCTTTTTTTTGCAGAGAAATGAAAATGCAAAGCCATGGCAGTATTTTACAGAAAATAAACCTTGAAATAGAGCTTGGGCCACGATCTAGATTTATAGAGACAAAGAATGTTTCCTCTTGTATTCATTTCCAAGCTAAAAATGAAATACCCAAAAATCACAAAGGCTGAAATATCAAAGAGTAATGAAATTTGAAGGTAACATTTTTTTTGCAAGAAACTTACCTAAGTTTCTGAGTAGAGAAGATCACTTAAAAACCCTCAAATTTCCTTTTTATTTTGCTCCGGAAAGCTCGAAATGGAGTTTATTAATAGCAGCAAGACAAAAGCACAACAGAAAGCAAATTTACACAAAGGAAGTCCATTAGAAAAAGTGTTGGATCACGGCCATGAAGCTTTCATAAGCTTTAAAAATGAAGAGGTTTTTTAGATCTACAACCAAATCGTACTCACCACAATTTAGGTGTCCAGAATCCACAAGAAATGATGCACAAAGACAGAGAAATTTCCATGCAACATGTCAGCTAAGGTTTTCTCATGGCTGCACCTCCAATAGAAGTCTCCAGAATAAGAGATAATCAAATGAAAATGAATGATTTTACATTCATTTAGGGTTGAAACCCTAAAGGAACGTTGGAAATGTAGGCATTTGTGCCTTATGTTTTATTGAAAAACTTTATTTATTTTCAAATGAGGCATGACTTTAAGCCTTTTGTTTTTATTTTTGAATAGTCTTTAAAAATAAAATTAATACTTAAAGTCTTAGTTTTTAAGTCTTAGGCTTATTATTAACTCTTTATTTTTGCATTGAAGTTTAAATATAAAACTTTATTTTGAGTGATAATTATTATCACTTTAAAATGAATGTTATCATTTAAATGCAAAAATAATGCCTTAAATGTATTTGGCTTAATTAGAAGTCTTTATCTTTGCATTTGGAATCAAATTGTAAAAAACATTTATTTAAAGTGATAATTATAAATCACTTTCAATAAAAAGTTGCTATTAAAATGCAAAGTAAAGATGTTATAGATGCAATTTCAAATACAATTCAAAAGGTCAAATGGAGTATTAAAAATATTTTGCTTAATTCTTGGAAGAAGTTGAGTAAATTGTGCCAACATGTGGAGTAAAAATAGGAAGTTTGGAGCACCAAATCAGGAGTTCTCTTTCAGTTTTGAGTTCCTTTTGACTTGACTTGAGTCAAGGAGTGTTTTGAGGCATAAAACACTTTGTTACATTCAGTTATGATCTTGATTTGGAGGGATTTTCAGTTTCATATGACCCTTTGGAGTTGTTTGAGTTTTGACAACTTTGTTTGCATATTTAGAGGAGTATCTTCAGTTGCATACCTTGTTTGAAGGAGAGGAAGGACAACACATTTTTCTTGGAGCCAAAATTCATTGAATTTTGAGAGCCTTTTCTATAAGTCCTCTTCTTTCTTATTTTCTCTAGTTCTTGGTTTGGAGATTGCTGGGGCATATCATTCTTACTTTGTAACTCATCATTTTTTGAGATTTGTAATGCAAATATCCTAGATTTTTCAATAGAGAAGCTTGTCATTCCTTCTCAGATCTGTCTTGTGCATGTATTGTGTGTAAGTCTTTGGATTAATATTTTGTGATTTCCATGAAATCCTTCTTTTAATTTTATTGCCTCAATGTCTTGTTTAGATTCAGTATGTTATAGTGCAAGTTATTGATTGTGTTTCATACATTTGTTGAATGCTTGTTATGAAAACATCATTGTTTTTTTTCAAACAAACTTCAACCATAGAAACCTATCAAATGAAATAATTATGAAAGTCATACTTAATTGAGCTGTGAATCCTTTAGTTTCAGATTAAGTTATCTTATGATATTTTAAAAGCATATTCAAATCATTTTCAATTTGGTGAATCACCATTTTCCAGTTTTAGTGTTTTCTTTATCCTTCTATCCTTTACCTTTGTTTAAAAATTAGTTTTTCAAGTAAATCCAAAGGCAACCAACCCAAAACCTAGAGGTTTATTCTCACCATAGGATACCCATAGCCTGAGAATAGTCCCATGTGCATAGGATTTAATAAGTTTTTCAACTTAACTTCGGGTGCAAATCCTTTTGTTAACAATTACATTGGAGCTCTTCAGGTCCACCATACGTACATAGTGGAATGCCCAAAATCAAGATTTAAAAGATGAGCTCATTAACCGTTTAGTTGTGTTGTTCGGTGATAAAACATTCAACCAAACCAAGGTCCTTAAGAAAGATGGTACCTATCTAAAGTATGTGAGGGACCAATATAGGTCACATTTAGAGAATAAAAAAAAGTATGAGAGTCCACCCATGATTTCAGAGAGGGAGTGGAAGGACCTGGTGTCGGATGGAAAGGAGAAGACTGAAAAGAAAAAAGGAAAGACACCATCGGGCCAAGGAAGGTATGTAATACTATCAACAATGTAATTATATACCGATTACTCTTTCTTTTTACATAATCTAATGTATTTCAAACTTTTCATAGGCTTCCCAACACATCGAAGGCAACAAAGGCAAGACTAGAAAAACACACGCAATACAAACTTGGCTCTGGTGGTTATATGAAATTAGCCGCACGAATTGTAATTATCAATAAATGAAATATTGCATCCAAATAATAAATTGCAAACAATTTTGGTTTTATCACACAATATAGAAACCATGATTATATACAAAATATAGGGCTTTGAGATTCAGCGAGCCCACAGAGAAGGACACGAGATTGCCTTTTTGCAGGCTATGGAGCCATGGTTGAACGCCTAAAACTCTTGACTAGGCAAACACAAGCTTCCACTGCATCTGACATGTAGGTAAATAAACTCAATGAAGTTTATTTAAAATTGAATACTTGTGCAATCTATTCAATATTAATTTCCACCATAAAGTAATTATGTTACTTTATTTATTGAGGCCAAGCAATGATATCAAAATGACATTGAAATGCGATCACGGTGAGAATTGGAGCACAACCCTATAGATGAAGATCATGGTATGCATCACGGTATTGGATATAAGATCATGTGATACAAAAACGTTGTAGCTAAGTTAAATACAATTAAACATCTTTAATTGCAATTGGTGGTAATTAATGTAACCTTTAAATGTTCAACTTTAGAGCATAGAGTGTGATCAACATGTTGATCATGATCATAGAAAGATCATATAGACATAGTGTGGCCCATCAAGTAGGGATCACTCTAATGTTCTTTTAAACATATTTAATTACAATTGGTGTATTAATTAATGCTCATAACCTTTCATGTTTCAACTCGGATCAAGATTTAGGGTATTCGACATGAGGCTATAAGAAAGATCGGGGAACATGATGTGGCTCCATTAGATTATAGTCGCCACTCAATACTTTTAATTAATAGAAATACTTGTAACAATAATAATAAAACATATCAATTTAACATTTCTTTGGTGTGCAGTGGAGCCACTTGTGACTCCGTGTGATCATTCCTTCGGTACATTAAGATCCGCAGAAGCGGAGGATAGAACAAGCTGAGAGGAGACGGATGATTTAGAAAAGGATACTCCAGTTCAGCTTTTGATAGCTTCAAAAAATAAACAAAAAAAGAAGTGATTGTAATCATATTATGACAACCATATTTTTGATAATATGTAAAAGAAAATTAGAAGATAACTAATATATACAATAGATAAGATGTGAGATATGTTAATGAATGAATGTTATATGTTAATGAATGAATGTTATATGTTATTAATGGATGAATGAATGAATAGAGGCATCATTTGGTTAATGAATGTATGTTAATGGATAGATGTTATATGTTATTAATGGATGAATGAATGATTAATGTTATATGATCGGGTATGGGGAATTGAGAGTGATGTGAGGTGGGGGAGGGGCCAAATGAGCTTCCACCATCATGTGGTTGACCCTATTAAGTAGATAATATTAAATTATTCTCAAAACAAAAAGAAGCTCAATAAGGTAATGCACTTTTCAATATAAGAAATGCATCATTTGAAGCATCAAACCAATATGCAAGATGAAAGAAAGTGCTAACTTTTCACTGGTGTGAGAAAAGTAACTAACATACCTGATGCCTTCATTTTCCAAGCCAATTTCTCCTACTTTGCATAGCTTTTCCATGTTTGTGGATGTGATATGTCTCCTACACAAAAAATATTTTCCAATTTACAGCCTTCAATCCAACTACATCCAAGTATATTTTAAATTCCTCTATCTTTCATCAATCTCTTTACTATTTGTTCTCATTATAGATGTTTAGATGAAAGAACCATTGTTGTGATATGCCTCCTGATCAGAAATGCAAAGGCTGAATCAGACTCTGCATCATAATTTGAAGTTGTTTCCATTCCAATGTTCTGAGTTTAGTTTGTTTGTATGGATTTGTATGAATACCACATTGTGTTGTGTGTGGATTTGGTTTCAAAGCTCTGTTTATTTTGTTTTTAGTGGTGACATAACTATAAAATTTGACTTTTGTGCATAACAGGTTAGTGGAAAAATTGACAGCTTTGAAGTGTTTAGAGGCTTGATTGAGATAGATACACGGATATTTGGATCTTGTTGTTGATGGGAGGCTTCCACTTAACCATGAAATTTTGTACCATCTGCAGGTATGCAAAAATTTATCTATTTACATTCATTCAACTTACTGTCTTCCTTACCAAAATCTACCCTTGTTAAGCCACAACCATAACTAGCACACTGTCATAATGCTTCAATCTCAATCATTAATCTTTGTCTTGACAAAAAGGATAATAGTCATTAATACATTACTAAGGGTAAACATATTTCATAAAGACCTATGGAGGATAAACCACAGTCTACCAATCCATTAGAAACTCATAGTGCATAAAACCATTGAAAATACATCACAGTCATAACCTTTGCTAAGGGCACATGATAGTCTTTTGGATTGTTTACAAATTCATATCTATGATCATAAGCATCATAAGCCTCTGTAATATTTATGATTTCCCTAAGTTGAATGACTGTTGACTTTGCATTTAGTTGACCATTCCTTTGTCTCACTATGCATTATTGATCTTTCATCTCATAGTCCATTTTATTGATATTTTCATACATTGTTTTAACTGTTAAGACCATACTTTATTGATTATTGATTGTCTTTTAAATAATTTTCTACCTCTCATGATTTGGAATCTTCTTGAAGACTCTAAACTCTTTCCATCATTGCTCACGTGTTGAGGGGGACTGTCACTGTACTTGTTTGAAATGTGTGTGGATTGTCATCCTTTGAATCTACCCTTTACATGACTATCTTTTATTGCCCTTAGTTGATAGTATTTCTAGGTGACTACCCTTTATATGTATGGTGATTGTCTTCTTTGAGCAATCGATTTGAGTTTCATTTGAATATTGACATTTTCTCTTTCATGCCTACTAGGTTTGTGCTTTGCTCCTCTTTTGTGCCCATTGACCTCATACATTTAATATGACAATCCTTTAGTGCTCTTGAGGTTTTTCATCATGATTCATAGTCAAAACCTTTATAACACAGTCATAAAGAGACCTATTGGGCACAAAACACAGTCATAACTTATAGTCATTAATCACTATCCAAAGTCAGTATGTAAGACCTAAAGTAGGGTATGATGGGTGTGAATGATTCTCTTCTTACCCAAGATGTAGTGGCACCATTGCTTGATAGCTTCTATGGTGGCATACAACTCCTTTTCATAGGCAAAGTGATATTGAAAGTCTCATAATGATACGTGATCTAATGTTCATGTGTATGGGGTGGAGTGCGTAGTTAGATGCATTAGTCTGAATTTCAAAGGGGTGTGCTATGTTAGGAATTTTGTACAGGCATTGCTTGAGCTCCTCGAAGGCATGTTGTGTAGGTGTCCACGAGAATGGTGTCTTAGTGTGCATGATTTGATTGAGTGACCATGAAATGTGAGAAACCAAGAACAAATTTGGGATAGAAGTTGGCAAGTTTGAGGAAATTGCACAAGTCAATGAGGCTACGTTGTGTTGGTCAATCTCAAATTGGCTTGATTTTGCTAAGGTCTACATGTATATTGGCGTGGTCAATGATGTAGCCCAAGTACTAAATCTATGTGGCTCCAAAAGTGCATTTTCTGAGGTTGGCTTGCAACTTGAATTAGTGTAGTGTATCTAGTATGCATGATACTTGCTCCATGTACTCCTAAGTTTTGCTAAAGAGGTGGATGTCGTCTAAGTAGACAATGATGGAATTGGTGAAGGTTTGTAGGATATCATTCATTATGAACATGAATGTGGTTAACCCATTATGCCATCTATTCATGCAATCCTTGGTTTTGAAATATTTTTTCCAAATAACTTTAGTTTGAGCTAGTACTTAATGGTATCCTAATTTGAAGTTAGTCTTGGCGAAGTATTATGCACTTTGAAATTGGTCCAACAAGTCATTGATGCATGAAAAATCTTATTTGTTTCTCACTATGATCTTGCTGAGTGTGTGATTGTCGATGAACAGGCTCTAGGCATCATCCTTCTTATGTGCATGGACTATTGGGCTGCTCCATGGTGAAGTGCTAGGTTAGATCTTTCCTTGATTTAGTAGCTCTTGGGTTTGATGTTGAAGTTAATCATTCTCCTAATAGAATTGTGATAAAATATATATTTAGGAGAGGGAATTTTCAAATCAATTTGGTGTTATATTGCACATTGTATTGGACTTGCATTCTTCAAAAACTAATTAGAGAACATTTTCAAATCTATGACTCTTGCTCTATGATCTATTTTCTTGCATTTCTTCTCTCAACGCTGTTCTTTTTGTATGTCATTGCATCAAAAAACTGATTAGAGAACCATTCACATCCTCTACTTTACAACATCAAAACCTAATTAGAGAACCATTCACATCCTTTACTTTACATCATATCATTTTGCATTGCAATTGCATCCCTTCAAGGAAAAACAATCAAACACCTATACCAAATCACCAAGGCACATTAACAACCATCTATACCTTCTTACTATAACCAATTATCAGACCTTCAAGACAATAGGTTCATCATCTACTTCACAACTTTGTCCATTCCAACTCACTGTCCTTTTTGCAGTCAAGTCATCATTCATGCATATTAGATTCACCATACCTAAATCATTAAAAACAACATACACTGCCTTTTATACCTTATCCTTCACCAAAAACCAAGGGCCATGTTTAACAAACCAAATTCAATTGCTAACTTTTCACTATGGTGATGGGGTAGTTCCTTTTCTTCTATTCCACAACATTAAGTAAAATTCTTGAAACTAGAAACACTTTGCTGCCTCCATGTTTCCAAACCAATTTCTCAATATAGATTTATTGGAGTTAATACCTGTATAGAAAAGTTATGCAATCATCCCACAAAATCTTCTTTATTCCTAGTCATCTTGAGTTTTCCTATAGAAATAATGGTTTTGCTATGTGATTATGAGATCATCAAATCATTGAGCTCTACACCCACCTTTCTAATGTCAATGTTGTAGGATTAGAGAATTTTTCCTTATATTTCCATAGGTATTTCTTTAGTCCTCAAGTTTGTATTTCCATGTGTCATTTGGAGGGTAACTCCATAAAGGTTTTGTCCTAGTGAAGAATCCATCACAAAAATAACAAGGGTTATTATGGGGAAATTTGATAGGAAATGAGTAGATCCCAGAGTATGCTACAGGCCTTCATACTACAACCTTGTTCATGATAGAAGATTCTTGTTTTGTGACATGGAAAGAATACATTAAGTGATTGACAGACCAAGGGTAGAGATATTAAGCTTCTAAGATGGTGACAATCAAGATAAGAATCAATGTTAAAAGATAGAATATGATCCATTAGAAATCATTGACAAAGTAATGAATGAGAATGATCATTTAACAATGTCAAAGGGCAATGACTTCATCTCAAAAAGAGATGAATCGTTTAAAATATATAATAATTAGTAGAATAATTGAAGGTAGTGAAAAGTGACAAGTGCAATGTATCAAATGAAAGAGACAACTCAATTTCTTAAAACTAGGGATAATCCTTAACAATAGGGTTTCAATATAACTATGAGTAATGATGAAGCTTGATAATGGAATTGATCAGTATGTTTAATTACAATGACCATGAATCACGAGTTTAGGGTAGCCTAGGTCCATTAAAAGGTAGTCATAGGAAGGACAGTCATGTTGTCTAGCAGTAATATTTAAAGATAATTCACTATCTTCCCTAGACATATTGATAGTGATAAAGATGTGAGATGTGGACAATAGTATATAATGGCGACAAGGTAGTGAACTATTTGATAGAATCTTGTGGCAAACATGTATGAGAAAAATGCCACTGACATAGACAAAATTGAACTATTTGAGATTGCCTCAAATAAATGTGGTCTCATGGAATGTATGACAAGCTAATGCAATTGGCGGGTTAGCTCCTAGATGTGGATTACACAATGTGAAGTAATTGCATAACTGCTTAGGTTGATCGTAATAAACTATATTGTAATTGAAATTTCGTCATCTATCAACATCTAGTTATTAGTTATGCAATGTGAAGTAATACTTTGAGTTTGAAAGGTGTGCAATGCAATGAATGTAATCAGCCATATGAATATAAACTACAAAATATATATTTTCTACAATTCATTAGTTAAACTCTTTATTTTATTTTGTATTCTATTATCTAATTGAACATATGTTCATGTGGGGAACAAGATAAGATAGGCATGACTACAACTTTTGAAGGTGCATTATAGACACTTCGTAGGTATGTCTACCAGGGCAGTTGCCACTACAACATATTGCAAGCCTAATTTTTAGATTGCTTCATTTAGCATCACCAATCATCTCCTCAAGAACATTTTCCCTATTTAAAATGATGGAAATAATTTGCATCTATCACAACAATTTCTATTTAAATGGTCATTTTTGTGCATATCCTACAATCATTGCATTCCAAGAGATGACATCTCTTTGAGCCATTACATCAAATACTTCACGTGCCTTATCTATACTTCCACATTTTGAATACATGTCTACTAGAGCATTTCCAGCTATAATATTTAACAAAACTCCCCCTTCCATTATGCTATGATGGATGTCCATACCCTATTCCAAATCTCCCCTTTTGGCACAGGAAGAGAGGATGCTGACAAAGGTTGTCGAATTTGGATTTACACCAGCCAATTACATTTGCTTTAAAATTTCTAAAGCCTTTTGAACAAATCTATTTGGTGCATATCCTGCAATCATTGCAGTCCATGAGACCACATTTCTTTGAGGCATTTTGTCAAACAGTTCGCGTGCCTTGTCTATGCTTCGACATTTTGAATACATGTCTAACAGGGAAGTTGCAACTACATCTGATGAAATTCCTCTATCCTTTATGTTTTGATGGATGTCCATAACCTATTCCAAAGCTCCCCTTTTGGCATAGGCAGGGAAGATGTTGGCAAAGGTTGTGGAATTTGTATTTACACCCACCAATTGCATTTTCTTCAATGTTTGTAAATCCTTTCCAACAAATCCATTTTGTACATATCCAACAATAATTGTAGTCCAAGAGATGACATCTCTTTGAGGCAATATCTAAAAAAAATCCCATACCCTACTTGAAATGAAACGATGCCTACATTTGAATAGTTTTTTTTTTTTAAATTGTATTGTTTCACTGAACTTGCGACGAAACAAACCGATGAAACTTCAATACCATCCAACGAATTTTCCATACTTCCGACGAAACTTTCCTCGAAATGACTTGATGAACCTTCAATATCGTCTGATGAACCATTCGTCAGAATGACTTGACCAATTCGTCAGAATCTTGATGAATGTCTAATGTTCTTCTGACACTTTGGCAGAGGCATGCCACTTATCTTCTGGCTATTACTTGTCGCTAGATCGACGAAACTTTTGTCGATAATCCAATGAACCACAATTCCCTTTTCCATGGTGGCAACCGACGAAACTGAGTCGTGATTACGACGTTTTAGAGCTTGTCGAGAAAGCGACACAAAGTTATCGACGAAAAATACTTTAGTGATTCATCGGTATTCCAACAATAGTTTGTCGATAATGCAACAAACGTTCATCAGAAATTAGAGTAAAATATAGTAGTGAACCATTAAGACTCTGAATGATTGCAAGTTGGAAAACACCATGGGAGGTGAGTGCATGATCTATGAAACCTCCAACCCACACAATGTTGTAAAACCCTCTATGGACACAACTAATCTCCCGACAAAACGCACCTATGTACATACAAAAACGCATAAAGACATACATAACAACATACATAGAAACATACAAAACATGATGAGACAGCATAGTGCAGGGCCCACCAAGACGGATGGTAAAAGTGATGAAACCAGCAGACGGGAGGAAACGTTACGGCGAGGAAAGCAAGGTGTCTCCTCGCATCAAATTATGCCAGTGTTTTTTTCCTTGTGCAAGAATCTATTCGTTCACTATGGGTGGGAAGGATGTTGATGTGATTAAGACATGCGTTTTAAATTGTAACAAGTACTGCTCTTGGAAAACACTTTGTGTTCTGGGTTTTCTCATTTTGTAGGTTGAAAGGGAAACGTTGGAGAGCAAGGGAGTGTTGCAGGCGGGGGAGACGACCAACCGAGTTGAGTTGAGGGGTTCTAACCGACAATATGTACATCGGTGTGTCAGCTTGGTTTTCCCGACTTACCAATTGTGTTGTTACATCTAGAGGCTTTTACAACACTGTGTGGGTTGTTGATTTCTTAAAACTTAGTGTTTTCCAATCTCATTACATTCTTACTATCTAATTCACAAAAGGCTCTTAAGGAAATCACAAAACATACCAAATTGAGGTGAGGTTGGGTTGTTACTTGTAAAGGGTTTTAAAACATTGTGGGTTGTAGATTTCAAAAAACCAGTGTTTTGAAACTTGGAATTTTAGAAAACAGTATAAATGCAATTTAGACAGTACAAATAATGTGAGTATGAGTTGTCATTTTCAGAGTTTTTTTCTAGCATGGGAATTGGAGGCAGACTGACATGTGCATTTTCAGTTTGGAGAAAGAAGGGGGAAAACACTCTACGTTTCATGTCAATACATTGAAAGAAAAAGGTTGGAGTGCACATGGAGGAGTTGGAGGAGAAAACCAACAAAATCGAGGTGAGGGCTGCTAAGCAATTGGGTTGTAGAGGCTTTTACAACACTATATGGGTTGCTTGTTTCTTAACACCTAGGGTTTTCCAACATGAATTTTTACAAAACAGAATGACTGTCTTGAAAAGCTTTTGTAATTTAGATAGTGTGAATGTATTGAAAGGCCCCTTCAAAATTTATAAGGACTTTTAATTTGAGTAAAAATTGCATTTAAATTTCGCATGATTGAAAAAAAAAGGTGCACAAAGTAACTGTAATTTGGAAAACACAATGTGGGTTTTTAGTTATTTGAATCTCCTTGTTTAAATGTAAAGGGTTGTCTCATGCTAGGTTGCTTGTTTCTTAACACGTATGGTTTTGCAACATGGAATATTGAAAAACAATATGAATGTTCATTAGCTCGGTTTGTAAAGTCTTTCCATAGGTGTGTTTTGTTGGGAGATTAGCTTCTCCCTGTTAATTGTTCAAAGTACTGTTATTGGAAAACACTCTGTGTTGTGGGTTTTTTCATTCTGCAGGTTGAAAGAGAAATGTTGGGGAGCCAGCACATAACCCACATTACATTTCAAATGAAAACCCGTTTTCACAAGGAACAACCTTTATTTTTCTGTCAATGAAAACCCATCTTCGCAACAAGTAGTCATTCAAATCTTCACACTCAAAATATTCAAAAGGAAAAATTTAAAAGCCAACACACAAAACACCTCTACATTTCAAATGAAAACCCCTTTATTTTGCCATCAATGGAAACCCATCTTCCCAATGAATAGCCGTTCAATTCTTCACAATGAAATTTGAAAACCCTCAACACAAAAAAACATAAAAAGCTATGCATTTGAAATGAAAAACCTACACACAAACAAAACATTTTATTTTGCCATCAATGAAAACCCATTTCTTTAACGAATGATGGATTGATATACGAAGAAAGCCTTTTCACTGCGAATAATTATTTCAGTATTTCACTTCCTATGTATAGTGGCAAAGATAGCTATAGAAATGCATGGGATATACATGCCTACTTGCTAAATGAAAAAGCCACACTTGCCAGAATGTGTTTAGGTGAGTGTACACCTAGAGCTCTTGTTAGGCCTCAAGCGAACAAACAAAACATTTTAAAATTTTTACCCATCAATGAAAACCCATTTTTCTTCGCGAATAGTCATTCAATGCTTCACATAAAACACGTTTTCTTTAACGAACAGTTGTTCAATGCTTCACACTTCCTACGTAGAATAGAAAAATTGCAGATAAACATACCTGCTAGCTAGTCGTCATGCTTGTCAAATGCGTTTAGGTAGTGTGCACCCTCGGCTCTTGTTCGGCCTCCAAACGCGAACAAACAACATTTTATTTTGCCATCAATGAAAACCCATTTTCTTTAACAAATAGTCATTCAATGCTTCACAAAAAAACTCGTTTTCTTTAACGAACAATCGTTCAATGCTTCACACTTCCTACGCAAAATGGCAAAATGACATATAGAAATGACAGATATACATACCTACTAGCTAGTCGTCGCGCCTATCGAATACGTTTAGGTAGTGTACACCCTTGACTCTCATTCGGCCTCCAAACGCAAACGCCTGCAACTCCATTCCGCCCGTGCTCCCCAACAAACTGTAAAATGAAATGTGGAAAATGGCGACATTTAGGTGCATTTTGTCCATTGCTTTTTGACTTTCCCTCTGGCCACACGTCCTTTTCCGACGACAGACACGTGACGACAAGCACCTAACCGTCTGTCAAGTCTTTTCGTCGATGTGTTTTGTCCAACGCATGGGATGGGAGTTATGATATAACATTACATACATAGGTGCGTTTTGTCTACACTTTAGCTTTGTCTCAAGTATACATAAAACAAAAGATACAATAATAATAATCTCTGCTTTAGAACGAAACATATGGATTAAATGCTGTGTAATTTTCCTTACGATGTTGATGTACTGCTTGAAACTTGGTAAAAGTAAAGTTGTATGAACCAACAGAATGTCCACCATCCCTGATATCAAGACTATTGTTTGCCAATATCCTGTTGATGGGGTAATAGCAAGAAAAAAGAAGAGAAAGGCCGCTGTATGGAGAAGACGACGCATGGTTTTTTGAAACTTAACTTTGATGGAGTGGCAAGGGGGAATCCAGGCCCTGCTGAGGCAGGAGTAGTGTTAATAAGATTGGAAAGATGGGCACTTTGGAAAAGATGGTTCATTGTCCCTTGGATTACAATGAAACGGAGGATTTGGCTCTTTTGGAAGGTCTAAAAATGGCTGAATCGGCAAATCGTTCTTGTATAAAGGTGGAAGGAACTTACAAGTGGTGATTAATGGCTGTCAAAAGGGAATGAAGAGCACTAGCTGGGAGTTATGACAAGACTGTGTTTATGCACTGTCTCAGAGAGGGTAATCGTGTTGCGGATTGTCTAGCTAAAGGTGGAGTAGAACAGAGCCTGTTTGTGGCCAAAGTATAGATTATAAAGAATGGCGTATAGAATCATTATTGGATATTGAAAAAATCGTACTGACTAGATAAGAGCAATATCTAGGGTTTATGACAAGGTTGTGTTTTTGCACTGTTTCAGAGAGGGTAATCGTGTTGCAGATTGTCTAGCTAATGGTGGAGTAGAACAGAGCCCGTTTGTGGCCAAAGTATAGATTCTAAAGAATGGCTCATAGAATCATTATTGGAAAATGATTATATAAATTCTTTACCCCCGCCCACCTCAATTTCGATCCCTGCCTACCATATTGTGATCAATGATGCAAAAATAAGGAAATCAGTAGGGTATGGCAAATCTAAAGAAGAGTGGGTAAAATTTGCTTGCTGTCCAATCGTAAGCATACTACATGGGAGTCGCAATATATCTTGTTTGCTGAAAGATATTAAAGCAGCGCTTGTGATGTTTTTGAGAGGGTGGGTTTGCAGAGAATAATAAGCAGAGAAGCCGCTCATGAAAGTGAAGAGGGGCAGTGATAGAGAAGGAATCGAGAGCGTAGCAGATAGCATCAGTAACGCCCTTTGAACCGATAGTAGGATAATCACAGATTTGGACTTGTACTCTCATCTTTAATATGGAAGACATGGCTGCTTTGAATTTTGTTAAATCAATCCTTCGAAGAGATGGGCAACTTTCAATAGGTGCAGATAAAGTGGCATATGTGTTAGTTATTTTTGAAGCCCACTTGCAGGTAAGTGTTGGACATGATGAGATAGTAGCTTGGATTCTGCGTTCTCTTGTGCACAGTTGAGGGGCGATTTGGAGCCAAGTATGGTGATTTCAGATGCATAGTATGTTAGCTTTGTATCTCAGTGCTGATTATTATGCTTAGTTTTTATGTATGTAACTAGCAGCTTTGGATGTTCTTTCGAAATTACCTTTAACGGTGCAGGTCCCACTAAAACAAAAAAGACTCTTGTTTGTCAATAGATAACTGAGACGATGGCAATCAAGGCACAGTGATTAAATCTAAAATCTAATTGGACATTTCCCCATATCTTAAATCTTGGATAGTTCTAACTGAAGAAAAAATCAGACCACCCAAGATATAAAGGAAATCATGTTGCAAGGTATGCACCCTTGGTCTCCTTGTGTTGTGCAGTGGAGCGCCTGTGGATTCATTAATTCTGATGGTTGTGAATTTCTTGGTGTTGATTAAATCTAAAATATGATTAGACATCTCCCCATATCTTAAATCTTGTATGGTTCTAATTGAAAAAAAAACTCAGACCACCCAAGATATGACGGAAACCAGCTATAATTGATATGCAAACTTCTTGGTGTAGAGCATGAAACCTGTCACTTGTTATTGCCTTTTAACTAGGGCATCATTTACTTGAGAGATTAATATGAAAGCAATTACAGAAGCACCATGAAACCCATCACTTGTTATTGTCGTTTAACTCAATCATCATTTACTTGAGAGATGAATATGTAAAGCAATTACAGAAGCAGAGGACCCTCTTTAACATTATATTCCACTGTACAATCTCAACATCTTTCGTAAGGGCTCATAGTCAATTGTTAATAACTAGCACTTGCACCTATTGGAGGTTCAAGGGAGACGCCCAGAGGAAATTAAAGGTAAAACATAAATTAATTGTATCAATATATAATTGGTTATATAAAATTATATTTGTATACATTATGCATGTATAATAAATAGGTACATAATTTTGTTGGATTTCTTTTCTTTTTTTGAAATAGTGAGATCCTTTTGAACAATTTATATCCAGTTTGCATTAGTCAAAGTTACATAAGAGCATCTCTTTGTATTTTTTGAAGCTCCTCTTTTCAAGCCATGGAATTTCTATATAGTGAAGAACAATGTTGATTGTATTGCTTTGAACAATTAGTATCAAGTTTGCATCACTCAAAAGTAACATAAGAGCTTCGCTATGTCTTTTTTGAAGGTCATCTTTTTAAGCCCTTTTGTATGTAGTGAAACACAATGTTGTTAGATGATAAATCCATAATTCAGAAATATTTAACAAGATACGTAAATTTAACAACAAAAAATGAGGGTGGTAAATCTTGTTTTTTTCTTTTCTTCATCATTGATTGTCCACTTGTAGAAGATACATTTTGTAATTGATTAGTTTTAGTATTTTTTCTCTATTAAAGAAGGGAATAATATAGTGACAAGTTTTACAAAGCTATAAATTCTTAAATTCTAGAATCAATTAGACATAACCATGGCATGCAATCAAAGATAAATGATAATGTGTAGGTATAAAATAAGTTTATTGTTTGAAAAATTCCTTACAATGATGTCAATACAGCTATAGTTGGTTATATAAACATTGAATTATATATATTGGAATTGTTGACGATAAACATTTAAATTGTTTTTGCAAGGAATTATATAAAAACAAATAAGGATTTTATTTCCGAATGAAACTATTATGGTTGTTCTCAAAAGGTTAGTGATGAAATTTCGCTGAATCCCAAGCTCGTGTTTTATCCTTTGTAAGTATAAATTTTGCCAATTCTTGAACAAATCAATTCAATTAGTTTTAAAGCATCATATTTATGTGGGCAATCTCTCTTTTATCAATTTGAGATAAAGTTTTACAAATTCTAAATTTGGTAGATTTAAAAAAGGTAGACTTCTATACAAACTCTGAAAATATTCTATTATGTGGCCAAAGCATGGTGTCGACAAGCAATTTGTGCATTTGTTAAGTTAAATTATGCAAAATGCTTGTGAAATTTAATATATTATGGGTTTATATCTTTTATTTAAAAAAAAAAAAACAATTAAAAAAACATTACAAATTTATATTTAAATTTAGCATTGTTAACTATAAAATAGCGGTAATTAGAGGATTTTGGATATGGAGAAATCGTTATTTAGGATTTTGTCATGGGAGCTATATCTAGATTCTGAGAAAATAATTATGCAAACTACACCAAGTTGGTTAGAAATTTGTGACATACCCCTTCATAAATGTAATGTCTTATTTCCACAAGCCTTGAAGCTCCTTTGAATAAGTGTCAAGAATCGAAGTGATAAAATTAACCAACTACACATGAATGCTAATGCTTTAATGTTGTTGCTTAGGCCAATGATAAATGTTAGATATAATTTTTTAATTTCTATATAAATGATAAGAAATGTTTTAATGTTTTAAAGGTGTATTGTATGAAAGGATGGTGAACTTCTGATGTTGAATTCCTGTACTTTCCCACATCTTTTACTCTTTTCCCCCCGTGCTTCTCCACAATTCTCTGCATATACAAATCTCATTTCTCATTTGTCTTCTTCATAGTCTTCTCATACCCTTGCAAATCAAACCATTTCAACCAGGGAATATAATCCCCAATATCAATTACTCCATTAAGGATAAATGATTCTTCAATCAGATGTGACTAAATCTACCGAAATCCCTAATTCCTCTCTAAAATACCTCTCATCTGTAATCATAGTCATCAGAACTTTAAAAGTCAATTTTGAAAGAACACTACTCATGTTAACAATACTCTGCAACTGTGTCTGCTGAAACAAACAGTTTAGTGCTTTATTAATTTATTGCAGTCTCTTGGGTCCGAATGATTGGATTCTTTTGGAAGACAAGAGCTCAAGGACACAGACTTTTCTAGCATTTTGCCAATAGGGGCCGTAAGGAGCCCAACCCAGCATAGAATAATTGTAGCTCAAATGCTGACCTTGTGCAAGCCGAGGGCGAGATGCAAGAGATTTGTCATTTACTGTAAAAGATTCTTTGGCTAAATCTGAAGAATTTGTTACTAAAACAGGGGAACTACCAAATGTTAGATGCATAATAGGTCCATAGAGTGTTGACAACGAACTTAGAATCTGGTGAATTGACCTGGTTTTATCTATTTGAAGATGAAATTGCCCAATAATCGGGACCTGGAGATAGATGGCTCCTATAATTTCAATTGTGTTTTAGTAAAATTGTTGCCACAAGAAAAATTGTAGCAGCTCCTACCAGAATAACAAACATCATAGAAATCATTTAAATTAGAATTTATATTACTTTTCACTAATAAATTATATAATATACATAATATCTTATCAAGAATTTATCACATGATTTTTGAAGCACCATGTAACTTTTCATACTCCTTCCCGCTTTTGGTTTAGGGCTTTTGCAGCTTGCAAGGGTTCACAAGGATAAACTTGAGGCATTAATTCATTTATACCCAAATAACGTATTGCTTCCATTTGTGGCAGGATCATAATTTTGATCCACAATCTTTCTTAATTACTGTGCTGCGTATAAATTCTGCGGTAAAGCTCATGATCTTGAGTAGATTGATCTTAGAAATGTGAACATTCACACAATACTATCAATTATAAACAAAATATAATACATTGTATGTACTTAAAATCCTAGTATATTTCAAGAAAAAGGTTGTCCTTTCTTAGTAAAGCTTAAAGAAAAAGATTTGGAAACTATACAAAATCCCAAATGTCTCAACACATCCAATGATATCATATTCAACACAGAACTTTTTTTTTTGAAAACAGGAAATGCAGAGATATCTGATGGTGTCTAGATACAAGAAGTAACTTTGTATGTAATTTGACAAAGAATGGGTTGTATGAACACTTGGAATGTTATGCATATTTTGGCCAGAGGACCGTTAGTGTATTTTTTGGCTTTTGGCTTGATACAAATGAACTACCCAGCCCTTGCTCATGAGCTTAGTTTTTATCTAATCTTCTATATAAACATAAATAAATAAAGAACAAAGAAAACAGAGCAGCAATAATAAACAAGATAATACTCTGAGGAGCACAATTGCAAGCCTCGTGAATATACTATTAAATATAAAACAACTATGGGCCTTGAAAGAATTCAAAAAGATGTTACAATGTTACAAAAATCACAAGATAAAAATAAGAAATATGGAGTTCTTTCGGTGGAAAAATCATTTGACAAAAATTCAATTAGCAAATTTAAATACTCTTTACGCTTTATAAACCATGAGTGTGATAACAGTCCCATGAAATGAACTTTAGGCCTTGTAAAATAATCAGAAATGTGACAAAGAAATAAAAAAACAATAACAGGGCACAAGATAGAAAAACAAGGGGTTCTTCAGCTCAATAACTAATTTGGAAAAATGCAATTAGGAAATTTAAAAGCTCCTTAAAACAAGATTGAAGTAAGCAAAAAGAGCAAATTGCCAAAACGCTGATTCACTAGAGTTGAGAATGTCACTAAACCTATAAATCTATGGTCTATCATATGTAAGGAAAAGAGGGTTTAAAAAAACCAAAACGTAGCAGAAGTAAACTCAGAGATGTCAAATAGAACTATATTAGAAAGTGAGTCTAAAATTGTGAACATGATGAATAGATAACATTAAGAAAAGGATCAAAATTTAACATAATTTTCGCCCCTTTCATTGCAGACATCTAAAGAGAAAGAGAAACTTTGCTAGAATAAATACTTGTTGTGCAGGGGACGAGTTGGAGTTGTGAACTCTAGGGAAGTGATCCAAGTTCCCATAATTAGATCTTCGGAAGAAGCTTAGATGGGTTACAAACATTTTCCTCACTAGAACAAGTTTGATTTTCAGGCTTCAATTCTCTACAACTGACTTATTAACCTTGGTAGCACAGAAGCCCTACCATTATTAACATGTGCATTGGAGCAGTAGCCCACTGCCACTAAAGTAGTTGCTTAGGAACCAGTCTCCCCGTATTTGCCCTGCCCCAATTGTAAACCAGCCACAAACATTTGCAAATTCTCGGTTTTAAGCCCTATATTTCTTAAACCTCGATGCTCAAACCCTAAAAACAATACTCATACCTAACAACCCCAAAAATGATGTCTATAAAAACCATATTACAAAAACAATAAAACAGATACAAGAAAATGTAAACAAGCAGAATTTATACGCAGCACAGTAAGTAAAGAGAAAAATGAAAATGAAAATGCAATCAATGACAAGACAAACCTGTTGTTTGGTGAGACGGTGCAAATAAACTCTTCTTCATAGCCTCTCTCAACGCAGCTTTTTGGGAATGAAAAATGACAGTTGATGGATTGATCAAGTCACCTCCAACATATTTATGGACATTCGGGCCGTGATGAAAGGCGGCGGAATTTAACAGCAAGGCATAGCAAGGCATAATTATGAAGGCATTAAAAGCGAAGATATATGAAATCTGTAAACCTTACAGGTGTACAAGATCGATCTAGACTCGATTGATCTGCATTTACTCACTCCACCAATGCAACCAACCTCCAGCAAATTATTTAACAGCAAGCTGTTTCCGGCACGAGAGAGGGGTTTACGGCTAAAACCCACGGCTGTCAAATGGTATGGCGAGTGTGAGACAGGTATCCCGATGGCTTGTGGACTGGCAAGTCCACAACAAAAGCCTATCGGCTAATTAACAATTTAAATACTTCATGTTTGAAACTTGGAGCTACTCACTAGCTTCAATGTTCGTGTTACAAAAGGTCTAAATTGGCTCAATTCTAAACTCAAAACAACAGAGATATTTCTGACTCAAAAATTTGTGGTACTTCCATTTAAAAATATTACAGGGACAACAAGACATAATATTGCTCTGATACGAGATATTATGAGGTGCTGTTAAATCAGGCTAGTTTATGGATGTCTTTCTTACTCACAAAACAGGAAGGTGCCAAAGATTGCTAATGAATGTAAAATTAAAAAAATTGATTCAGGAGTACAATTATCATGTTTCAATTAAATGAATAAAGAAATCAATTAGGAGATTGATTTTGGATCTGGAAAGGTCAGAGATCAGAATGATACAATGAAAACAGCTTGAAGGGTCAGAGATCAGAATCAAATCCAATATTCCAAAATCCATCAGGCGTAGCAGGAGGAACATAGCGATATCTATGCCGTGAGACCTCATTATGATGATCACAACGAATTTCACCAGTTACATCACCATCCCCCACCTGAACAGCATCATAAAATTTCTTACACTGGTTGCACTCAACTCCTTTCAGAGTCTCCCTGTCTGCCTTCTTCCTTACAGGCTCAATGTACTTATAGCTAGTGCCACCCTTGTGAACATGCCTAGGGTTTTGCTCCTTTGATTTGCCTAAATTACTAGGGCTTTTATTGTCTAAGTTTTCCAGTTTCATCCCACCAGAATTGCAAACCAAATTTGCAGATCTTGCATCGGATGTCTGCTGAGCACAATCAGGATCTATAGCCTGTGTTTCATCATCATCTTCATTGTCATCTAAAATGACATTATTTTGATTCATTTGACAATTTTTGGCTTCACCAGGGCATGCACAATTATCTTCCACAATTGAATCCATGTGTTCAGGCACATCAGCACAAGCTTCTAAGTTTCGATTCCCTGATTGAAGCGCAATTTCCATGGGGGTATCAAGAAAATCGTCATGTGGATCAACACATTTACCAGGTTCCTTTCGCAACCGGGTCTCTCTCCATGATGAATTCTTTTGCCTTGCTAAATTTGGAGGCCTGGGCCTAGGTTCAAGTGGTCTTTTCTGCAGCTGCTTTTGCTGTAGAAATGGAGCCAATGATTCCATTTTTTCCTTCACAGCCCGAAAACCGTGATTTTCTGTTTGTTTGCTTACCTTGTGTGCTTGCTCTTGAGTTTCTTCATCCTCAAACGGAACACATTTGGAACCATCAACCAATGTTTTGGTGAGCGATCCTTCATCCCGAGCATTTTCCAATCTTTTGTCCAGATTCAGACTAACCTGGTTGCCATTCTGATCAATTTTTGAAGAATATGACCCCGCTATAGGCTTTCCGTTCAGAACATTTTTAGTTTTGTTCTCGGTGCTAGCACCATCCTGATGATCTGTTTCCATAGGATTTCCATTTGAATTGATATTACCTTCCTTTTCCTCAGGAATTATTCTTGCTTCTTCTCTATAAGCAGCTTGAGCGTGGCAATCTAGATGTCCAACAAACATCAGTCTCAGATCTACCAAAAAAAATTACTAGACATAATAAAGAAAATGGAATCAAGAATTAGGAAGTTTTATTTACCAAATAAGCTCAGCTGCTTAAGATTATCAGGAGAAGTGTGACTATCATTTTGTGCCTTCTTCTTAGCAGATGAACACTTGTCTGTGCTGATGCCATTCAACCCAATAATTACATCATATTGAGTCTTAAGACCCTTGTACATTCTCTTCAAATATTTGTACTGCTCAACAAAATCCTGCTTAGATTTTCTTTCACGTTCGAGTTCAGAATCATGAAGATTCTGTCTCTGCCTTTGCATTGTAAGCTCATCATCCATCCTGCTTATCTGTTGAAGTAAACTTTCTTGCAACAATTTTCCTTCAGAAATTTCTTCAAGCCTTTGCTGAAGCTCTTCCCGAAGTTTCAGAGTTTTATCATTTTTCTGCGCAGTTTCCACTCTCAAAAAGAGTTCTTCCTTTTCCAAGCTATGCTTTTTATTGAGCCCCTCCTTCTGGAGTTCAAAGGCAGAGGATAGCTCCTTCTTCTCCTGTTCAAAAGACATTTTCATATGCTGAATCTGCTCCTCCAGATTCTTCCTCTCCATTTGAAGCTTATCCAACTCAAGCAACAAAGTTTTCTTGTTTTGGTTCCATTCTTCTTCAGCATCTTGTTTTATTTTTTCAACTCTCTTGTATATATTTCTGGATTTTGTTAGCTCTGACTGAATAGTTGGGAAGAGCTGACTGCAAAAGATGAATTCTAACTGCGAGATTCGATCCTTGGTTTCCTGGATTGTAGCAACAAAGACCGTGCAGAGACTTGTGAAATAGTTACTACTTGGATCGTCTGAGGAAGAATTGGACTGCAAGCATTGTTGTAAGTGGCATCCATTATCTGGCAAAAACACTGCTATAAATTAAATGCTCTAAAATCATTATCATTTATCAAATTAAATTCATTTCTTTAAAATTCCAGCGCCACTCAGCTCAAACAGCAGCGGCAATGGAATTTTTCTTGAAATCAAGCCTCACTGAGTTGCTAACCCATTTGCAAAAGTTGGCCGACATTTTATCTTACCTTTCCGTAAAATGAAATTGAATTCATATTGATATCCAGATATTCATTCAGAAACAAAACCTATGGGAAATAAATGTTAACCTCCCAAATCCTATTTATTAAGATTACTATTCTTTCATCCAAAGATTATTTGTGTTGCTGCTGAGACCACCTTGGGAAAACCACAAGGATATTTCCTTTTATTTGTTGTATATAGTGCTCAACTTTTTATACCCCAGGTTCGACCTCATTGCAGACGGGGTTAAAATCTGGCTTCCCAATACAAGTCTGAAGAAAAATTTATACAATTGCCATACAGCTAAATAATACTCTGTTTATTATGATATGACTTTCACGGAGCTAAAAAACTAAAACCTCTGAAACCTCATAAGCGAATGGAAGTCTAAAATAAAATACTCAACTCTTTCAGCTACATTAGATCAAATTGCCAGTCACTTACACTGGGAGTACAAAATCTGAAAAATCTTGAAACTTTTACCAACAACTAAAGAATAGTTGTGTTTTCATTCTGAGGAATTCATAGAGGCCGCTATAAGCCAAGAATCCAAGAAATCTCTGATGATTCAGCTACCAAGATTATATACTCTATAAGCCAGAATTTCTACTGTATTTCAGACCATTTAACACATCTAAACGGATTTATAAAAAGAACTATATGTAAATGCTGGGCAATCCTTTCCAAGGATTTATAAGCGATGGATTCAGCCATTTTATTCAGAAGAGATCGGAATCGATGTCATTTTCATGATAATTTATGGTAAGAATGTGTATATCTTGTGCAAATCCATAAACTGAACAAAAATAAAGTTTCAAATCTGTGCAGACAATACGGAGACTTTTCTCAGAGCTTTAAAAAAAGTTGAACTACAGAAAATAGGGGCAGAAAGAGGATGGAAATTGAAACACTGAAATTTATTTTTAGTTTTATTTTTTTGAAAAAATCGACCCAGTATTTGGGTTAAATGTTGCGAAAAAATTAGGCACACAGGTCGCGAGATCTAAACTCACCTGTGATGTTTTAACCTGCAGTACATTTTTCAAGCAGAATATCTTTATTTTATTCTCTTATCTGTTATGAAGATACAAATAATCTTACGCTGCAAGCTTTTGGGCTTGTTTGAAAAGCCATGGGAGGATTCTCTTAGATAGTCAGTCAATTTGTCGTCTCGGCTTAACGGCTCCCACTTTGTCGGAGTTTAATATTACAAGTGTCTGTTAGCTGGAATCCCAACCAAGAGTAACCATGACTTCCCTTTGATGCTTGGTTTTTCTTAAAATATTTTTAATTTTTCATTCCACAAAGTTGTATGAAATAAAGCTTTTCATTACAAAGGATAAATAACTAGCATCTTGAATTGTCTGATGGAGTATTGTTAGAAGAAGTGTGGAAGATCATTTAGAAAAAAAATGCTATTTTTTTTGGATAAATTTGTGCAATACATGAGATCAATTGGTAGGCCATTTATCAAATAATATTTTTTGTGCAACAAAGGTCTCAATGGAGAAGTGATATCTTCAAATCAACTATGCATCCACTTACATAGCGTTCCACTTCTGCAAATGAAACACCTCTAAATCCAAGAGAAGATGGGGTTCGACTCATTACCAACAGGGTCAAGTTATGTTTGCAATAGGGAGAGAGGGAGAGATAGGGATAGAAAGAGGAAGAGATAGAGGGGGAAGAGAGAGAGAGAGAGAGAGAGGGGTAAAGAGAGAGATAATGGATAGAGATAGAGAGGAAGATGGAGATGGAGGAGAGGGATATGGAGAGAAGGATAGGGAGAGATAAATAGAGAGGAGAGAGATAAATATATAGAAAGGGAGAGAGAGGGAGAGATAAAAATATGAAGATGGAGATAGGAAGTGATATATAGAGAGAGGTAGATTGAGGTAGAGATATAGGGGTAGAGAGAGATGGAGGGATAACGAGATAGAGATAAATAGAGAGATGGAAGAAGAAATATAGAGAGATAGAGATAGAGAGGCAAAGAGATATATATATAGAGGTCTAAGAATAGGGAGATGGATAGAGAGAGGGAGAGAGTTGGATGAATAGAGAGAGGGAGACATGCCTAGAGATAGAGGGGGAGAAAGGAAGATAGAGGTAGAGATGAATATATATATATATATATATATATATAGAGAGAGAGAGAGAGAAATAGATAGAGAGGTGGAAGGACAGATAAAGAAAGAGAGATAGGGAGATAGAGAGGGAGAAATAGAGAGAGAAATAGATGGTTAGATAGATTGATAGAGAGGTATAGATATAATGAGATATAGAGAGGGGGAGAGGGAGAAAGAGACAAAGAGATAGAGAGAGAAATAGATGGTAAGATAGATTGATAGAGATATAAAAATAATGAGATATAGAGAGGGAGAGAGAGAGAGAGAGATGGAGGGGGGGAAGCGAGAGTGAGAAAAGGGAGAGATAGAGATGTAGATGGAGAGAGAGAGAGAGAGAGAGATGGGGAGGGAGGGAGAGGAGATAGATAGTGAGGGAGAGAAAGGGAGAGAGAGATAGGTAGAGGAGAAAGAGAAGAAGGGAGGGGGAGATAAGAGAGAGATAGGTAGAGGGAGAGAGAAGAGGGGGGAGAAAGGGAGAGTTAGCGAGGGAGAAACATGCATGTGTGTGTGTGTGTGTCTATGTGAAAGAGAGATATGGAGAGTACACAATAATATTAAATCAAGCTATAAATTATCATGTAATATTAAGTAGAATTTAAATGATACTTATTATCAATTACTATTTTAAAATAATATAATTATATAATAAATAAAACTTATTTAATGTATAATTCAGTATATAATATTTAATATTAATTATTATCAATAATAAGCTGAACATAACATAATTACGTAATAATTATTTTATTATATAATATAATATATAATTATTATTATTTTTAACTATAATAATTGTATATTTATATTTAATATTTATTTTATTGTAGACTATGATATATAATAATAATAGTATGGATTTTAGTCTTTAGAATCGAGAGAGGGATGCAAAAATGACCGAGGAGGAGCAAAAAAATGCAGAAGACCTCGACGGGAGAAGATGGTGGGCTGAAGTGGAAGTAGATGAAAGAGATCATGTTTCACAGTGGGTCTTTGAAGGAGGTAGATGGGTGGACAGATGCCACCCATGTTACAAAACAAGCGCACCCCACCCTAGATGGACTCTAGACCGAAGAGCAAGGCAAGGGAAAAGGGAACAGAGGAAAAATCGTAAGCTACCATGGATATGCCCAAGGGTTTGGGCTCTGACAAAGCGGGAAATGTATGGCAAAGGAAGGAATGAAGCTAGGGCATCAAATTCCAATGGGAAAAGGAGGGAAAATGAACAACGATTGATGGACGAGAGGCATGGGTGGTTTAGGGAAAATGGGCATATGGGGGCGACTACCTCAGATAACTAGCGTGACAAATCCAACAGCAACAAGGGAAGGACAAGCGCGCCATGGAAGGGCAAGGAGAAGGTGATAGTGGAAGAAGGATTGTCACAACAATATGTCAATATAATCAGTAAGTCTGTTGCCCCAAATGCCCCAAATATTTTTGTCAAATTGAATTCAAACAGAATCAAAAACTCAATAAGCAATCTAAAATAAAAATCATTTTTTATCAAATGGGATGGGGGATGGTGCAATGTAGTGAAAATAGGAAAATGGTGCGATGAAACTTGGGGTGTTAGGGTACAACCTAGGGCACTACCAAATGACTTTCTTCCGGTGGAATTCCCCATGAAGGAAAAGAAATTGGAAGCCCTACACAACGGACCGCACTACCTAGACAATGTTGGGATCACATGACTGAATGGTATCCAGATTTTGACCCATGGAAACATGTTGCTCAGGAGGGGCCAGTTTGGGTCTGCTTGTACAACCTGCCATCGGAAGCCTAGGATGATGAAAGCCTAGTTAAAATTGGGGAAGGCTAAGGAAAACTACTGACAATTGAGAAAGACAATGTGGATAGATGCTTGGGAATGTATGTCAGGATCTGCTTAGAGAATACACTAGGGCAGGCTCCTCCACAAGAGATTGAAATTTGCATGGAGGGCAGAATTCGAAAACAATGGATAGAAAGGGAGGACCAAATGAATTTGTGCCCCATGTGCAAATCAAAGGATCACGGAAGCTTGGAGTGCAATGCTAAACTGAAGGCTAATAAGGCCAATGAGTATGAGTTGGATCAAGAAAACTTTGGAGAAACAAGTGAATCTTCAATGGGGATGACTGAGGTAACTATCACAACATTTGAGGATTTGATTTCCAAAATAATTGGAAGGGTGTTATAGCCAAATTTGGTAGAGTGAAGGTGCGACCGATGGAAGAGCAGTTTGGGAGTCCTAACAAAAGGGGAGATGAGTGGGGAAGGTGAAAACAACACAGAGAATGGTCTCCCTCCCCAAGAGATCTAGAAGTAGCAGAAATGTAGGAGAAAACACCAGGGGAAGTGGCAGAAGAAATCAACATAGTTGCGAAGATAGGGGACCTTAGGGAGGAACAAAAGGATGAGTGGGAAATGGAAGGTGGAGAAGAATTGCCTATAAACCCAAAAAAAAAATATGACAATATGTTGGGGAGGAGAGTGAAATAGAAGGTGACTTAGAGGAGGAAGAGTCAGGGGAAGTAAAGGAAGGAGAGTTGTTGGAGGAAAGGATGTTAGAACAAACTCAGTCAAAGATGAAAAAGCCAAACATCAAGCGGAATGGCAAGAGGGGACCTAAATCAAACAAGGAAAAACTTGAAATTACAACAAATGCTATGGGGCAAAGGAAATTAAGATCGGGGAAGGATATTATCCTTCCCCAGGGGAAATGAGGACCATAACCTAAAATGTTAGGGGCTTAATACCCCTAACAAATGGAACTTAATTAAGTGCCAAATCGACCAATCCAAAGCTGATATTGTACTACTACAAGAAACCAAATGGAGTAATGAAGAAATTGAAAAGAGACTAAGTTGGTGGAAACACTGGAAGGGCTATTTTGTTAGTGTTGAAGGAGCCTATGGAGGATTGGGAGTAATTTGGAACCCACTAGCAATATCAGGTGAAATTTCTTCAAAGAATGGCAATTGGATGCTACTAAGATGTAGATCTCTACAAAGAAATGAACAGTTCTTCGTCCTAAATATCTACGAGCTAGTGTCCACAAGAGATAAGAGAACTTTGTGGCAACAAATCATAGTTTTTCTAGCAAACCTTTAGGGAGGGAAAGGAATAGTAGCAGGGGACTTCAATGCCACTTTAAACAATGAGGAAAAAAGAGGTGACCTGGGGCAGATGACGAATGTTCAACAAGACTTTCAAGACTTTATTGACAACAACCATCTATAGGACATTCAAACCAAAAATGGCGTATTCACATGGTCGAACCGAAGGAAATGGTTTACTAGCATAGCCGAGAGACTGGATAGGTTTTTTCTTTTCGAAGATTGGGGTGATCAAAATGAACTTAGAGAGGTGATGATCCTCCCCTACACAGGGTCTGATCACTTCCTAGTTCAACTAACCATACAACCAAATTCGCCACCAAGAGGAAGCCCATTCAAGTTTGAAAACATGTGGCTCAGAGATGAGAAACTGCCTTATTTTTTTGTTGTTTGGTGGGAGGAATTGAAGTTTTGGAATCAATCACATCTATTCAAGATCAACAAGAAGCTAAATTTTGTGAAGAACAAGCTAA